>JACGDI010002816.1:243973-277482 GCA_014898725.1 Jacaranda copaia
AATATTTTTATAAATTAGCTGCATGGCTACCCTGGTTAATTATCTCCTCTTGTTCTTGCTGCCCATTAACAAAGACAAGTAGAAGAGAATTCTGAACAAGAACCCCCATGCCACAGTCACCCACAGACGATTCCACTTGCTCAGATCAGTGATCCCCTGCTGCTGCAGTATATCAGCTCCCGTGGTCACGCAAGTTTCGCTCGTTATCTTCATCCCTGAGGTGCTGCTTATGCTCTCCAAAATTTTAACCTTCAAGGCATCCGGCAGCGCTCCCATTGGCGTCCCGTCGAATATCTGAATCCCACGGACGAAGCACTTCGTCGGATCTTGAAACTCGTTTTGCAGGACCGCCTCGTACGGGTACTTCACAAGAGATATGTAATGAAACCAAATCCAATACGCCGGGATGTGGTCCCGGCTGACGAAGAAGCCACTGAAGAGCAAAAAGTAAGCTACAATCGACATCGCAGTGACAAACCCGAGCATCACGTGCGGTACGACGCCTGAGAGGAACGTCACGAAGGAGCTGCCCCCCAAGAAAGAAGCGAAGATAATCAAGAAATAGAAGAGGAAGCTTCCGTCGAGCCCCACCGCCCAGAAGGTGGTGGCAGCATACCCCAAAGACAAGAACAACAGCCCCGGCAGGCGGCAGGGACACTAATGAATGAGACAAAACATAGGACAATCTTCTGTAAGCATTGTAAGCAGTTTCCCTCATGAAAATGTACCTTTCCTGGACTAAAACAGGCAACCCATCGGCGCAACTGTAGAATGTCGTGGACATGGCGAATGCGAAGAATCCAAGCATTTCTTGAACCCCTTTGGGAGTGTTATTGAGCCTCCAAAACATGGTAGCTAAAATAGACCCTGTCACCATGACTAAAGCCAGGCGAAGGCCGAAACGCTCTGGCGTCCGACGTGAATTGGTGAAAGATCTTTTTGTCAGTACTGCCAATTCAACCCATGGCGGGTTTGCAAATCTGGGAACCGTTGATGTAGGGCTGCTAGCAGCCCCGTTGGTAGCCGTAGTGCCGGAAACTAGTTTTCCTCTGGAAATGCTGGCACTTATGGCTTCTTTCAGCGACAAGTTTAAGCCCTTTGCTGCGTGCTCGGGATTAGTTTGATTGCCTCTCTTTAATGATCTCTGCCAGGACTTATTGAATTCCACCAGGCTATTAGTCCCACCTGGTGAGCCCTCGAGTTCCCGAATCAGATCCAGGGCAAACTCAGTTGGATTCTGGCTCTCAGGGATCGGGTGCCCCAAGTCAGAGAAAAACAACGGCAAATTGGATCGGGGACCACTGCGGACAGTTTCCCCATGGGATAGAAATATGATGCTATCCAACAATCCTACTATACGATAGCTGGGTTGGTGTATGGACATGATAACAATACTTCCACTCTGTGCAATTCTCTTAAGTACCTTCACCACCATGAAAGCACTGGTGGAATCCAGGCCCGAGGTGGGTTCATCCAGAAACAATAAGATGGGGTGGTCATGAATTATGTCGATCCCAATCGACACGCGCCGCCTCTCTCCTCCTGAGACACCTCGGTGGCCCTCATCTCCGATCACTGTCTTGGCGGCATTTCTCAGCCCGAGCTGATCGATGAGGGCTTGCACTCGGATTTCCTTTTTGGACTTGGAGAGGGTTCTAGGAAGCCTAAACTCCGCCGCAAACATGAGGGTTTCTTCCACAGTGAGCATGGGGAATAACAGATCGTCTTGCATTACGTAGGCGGATATAACCTTAAGTAAGCTCGACTCTAACTGCTCGCCGTTGAGTGTGATGGAGCCCTTTAAGCTTCCTTTCTCGATGCGGTTAGCCAGAGCGTCAATCAGAGTCGACTTTCCCGAACCAGAGGCACCCATGACGGCCATGATCTCACCGTCACGCGCCTGGCCAGAAATGTCGTTGAGAATGTTTTTGGTGGCTGAACCAGGTGTTTCGCCAGATACCGGATCCGCGGCGGCTCGTGGGCGGAAGAAGTTCGGGGCAGCAAGTTTGCGGTTGATTTTGACGCTGTAGCTAAGTTGGCTGAAGGAGAGAAGGAAAGGAAGTGAGCGGGGCTCCATTGTGCTGATCTCGTTCACGTTGAGCACCTGGTGCGCCGCAGTGTCATCGCATTTCAGAGGCTGGCCAAGCGTCGGGGAGGCGCATGTGGTGGCGAGTGACATATCCATCATCGTCTCTCTCCCATGATAGAAGGGAATGCTTTCTCGAACTGGAGAAGGGGAAGATGTATTTTCTGCTGCCACCCTCGGTATGGATCCTTCTTGTCGATGATTATACTGCTAGCTAGCTAACTTCTATTTTGTGTGCATACACGAGGGGGGCGGGTGTATATGTGCAGGGTGATAGCACGTTTGAATAGGGAGTTCAGAATTGTGAAAATGGAAAAGAAATGAGCGCAGCTGGTTAGAGGAAAGTGGGCAGTTGTGGAGCAATGGGGGAAGAGAAGAAGGGACTAATATAGAGAACTGCAATAGTGATGGTAATTAAACCAGCAAACAAAGTTGAGGTTTTTATGTCCTAATCCTTTATTTTTGTGTAATGTCGTGTATATTTCTATATCACCAGAAGTGGCATTCATTGTGAAATATGTATAATTGAAAGAAAAATTAAAATAATTGTCAGTTTCAAGTTAAATATCTTTAATATTCTTCTAGTTTGTTTAATATTTAATTTTATTTAATATTTCTCATAGTTTATATAATATTTTTTATTTATATTATAATATCTCACACCACTAAAATCTTAATTATTTTAAGAAGCAAATGTTATTTTTTATATTTCATATTAAATGCAATAAAAAATGAATTACATAAGTAAATCATATAACTTATCAATAAATTCTACTTGAATTTGTTCATAGTGAAAGCATGTTTCATTTCTTAATCATGATTAATTGATTTATTTCTATAATTAAATCATGTGCTCAATTTAAATATGAAAATATTAATTAATTAATTAATTAATTAATTAATATTTTTATTTAATTTGTATTATAATAGTATCTCGCCCCGTTAATTAATTTCCAAATTCTAATAATTCTAAAATTATACAATATTTTTATAGTATATAATAGTTCAATTTCTTTGGTATTAATTAGTATCATATATATTATAATTTATAAGTAATTCAATAAAAGATGTCAAAATTTTTATACTAATATTTTTCTATTTATAATCATAGTTAATATCTCATTATTAATCTTTATATTTTAGTAATTCTAATAATAAGATAATATGTAACATTTCTTATATCCTATAGTAAGCGTAATTTAAAAGTGCACTACGTAAATAAATTAAAGGATTTACGAATAAACTCTGCAAATAATTTTTCCCATAGTGAAAACGTCTCTGATCTTTAATAGTTATATTACTTATTTTTATTATTATATCAAATATCCAATTCATATATAGAAACAATAATCAACGAATTATTATTTTTGTTTACATTATAATATCTCAGCTCATCAATCTCTATATTCTATTAATCCTAAATATTAGATAAGATTTTTCATATTTTATATTAATTCAAATTTTATTTCGATTATACATTGGTATCATGCGCATTATAAAGTAAATGAATGAAATATGTCAAAAATTTTGTATTATTATTATTATTATTATTATTATTATTATTATTATTATTATTATTATTATTATTATTATTATTATTATATTGGTATTTATGTTATATTACATCATCCCATTAATCAATCTCTATATAATTGAGTAATTTTAAGAATTAGATAATATTATTTTTACACATTATCTAACTAAATTAAATTGTATCTCGATAGTTCCTCAAAAGATTTAATTCATGTAGATTCTTCGCCTATCTAATGAGGACATCTTGGCAATACAAGTGTCATGTTGTTAGGCTAAGTAGTTTGAATGCTGCCCACTAGATACGAAAGTTCAGTAGCTGAAAGCATCACTAGCATATGCTCTAATTAAACCTAGAGCATGAAGACATGGAATCCCAAAATGTGAATTAACAAAATCATGTGCAACGCTAAATATACCTCGGTGATCAATAGGGAAGTAGTATTGTGAGAGAAGAGTGAAAAAAAATCTTATCAAAGAACAAAATTGAACATAAATCATAAGCTTCCATACAACAAGAGAAGCTAGGGAACCAACTTGCACCGATTGAAGAATGAGTCAATGACAGGTAAATTGTATTTTTGGTTCCATAAGTTAGGCCTGTTGGTCCCATTCTTTATCAAATTTGAACATTCATAATAAGTGCATTTTTTTTAATTAATTTGAGGACTTAAAGGGTCTTCCCCACAAAAATTAACGGAGCGACTCACTTGTCACCCACATAGCTGTTAAATTGAGCTTTTTTTGAACTTATAAGTTAGCTTTGTTTGGATTTTTTATCCCAACGGGAGCTCTAGCAAATATTTATAGAACAGAAAAGAAGAATGGTTGCAAGTGAGGTGTCATTTGTTTCTGCAACACACCACATCCATTGAAAACCTCATGAACAAATGAAAATCCAAATAGGAGATTCCATGATTGTGCTTTCATGAATAACATGTATGGTTTCTTTGCTTGGGAATACTGTCAAATGCGTGAAAGAGCAAGATAAGTAATATTTGGCTTGTTTAGGATGTTAAATGTAATAGAGGAAAAGTTGTTAAAACTTTAAAAAGGTAAACTATGTCGCAATATCTATTAGTGGTTTCTTGATTGATGATTCTAAACTTTGTTGGGATCAAAATTTAGATAGACCTAACTTATGAGACCAAAAAACACCAATTTAACGGCTATGTGAGTAGCACATGATTGGCTCTATTAACTATTGAACAGAAAGGCTCTTTGGTCCTAAAATTTAAAAAAGAGAAACATACTTATTAAATGCAATTGTGTGAAAGTCATAAATGATGAGATCAAAATTCAAATGGATCCAACTTATGGAACCAAAAATGCAATTTACCTAGTCGACGACTCATAGAGTCATATTCCATATTAAATGTAATTTAAAATCTATTAGGTAAGTAAATCACAAGATTTACTAATAACCACGATAAATAAAATTACTGATGGTAAAATCATGTGTTCATTTAAGATTTTAAGTTATTTTATTTCTGTAATTAAATTATATATCCAATTCGGATATCAAACATTAATCAATTAGACGAAATATAACAGTTCATTTTATTTTATATAATATTTTTATCTATATTACAGTGTCTCAGCCCACTGATCAATTTCTAAATCTCAATAATTCTAAAAATTAGGTAATGTTATCTTTCATAACCTATAGTAAGTAGGATCTAAAATGTATTACACAATTGATTCTAAAATTTGCAAATAAATTTTTCAATAGTGAAACCATGTCATCATTTGTTTTTTATAATTAAATAATTTTATTTTTATAATATGTCTGATTAAGATGTGGAACATAAGGCTGTAAATATATATTCAAAAATGTGTTTATCGTTCGCATTCATATCAGTTTATACAAAAGTTATACGCATCAATTTAAAGCTGATATTATCCATATTCGATTAATAGATATCTGATTATAAATGGATACAAATATAGTAAATGCATATTCGATCCATTTAATATTTTCTCTGAATATGTATTTGTTACATAATATATTATTTAATAAAAATTTCATAATTCATATATGTATATATACATTATAATTGAAGATTTGAAAAAAAAAATAGATTTAAAAAATTATTGTAATATAGAGAAATAAATGAAGAATAAAGTTAATCAACATAATTATTGTTGGTTGACTTTATAATTCATATATTTAAATACCATTATTAATATTAATTAGTACTAATAATTATTTATAAAATTAATTATTAATTAAAAATTATGCTATTTGTTTTATTGCTTTCTTTTTAATGATTGTATAATTTCTCCTATTAATTAAAAATATATATTTATTATAGATTCATAGATTCACATATTTGGATATTTAAATAATTATTATCAAATATGAATATGAAAAAAAACAATTCGAATTTGGATAAGTTTTATCAAGTATGGATGCATTTAAATAATTATAATTGAATACAGATATATTCGAATTCGATCGAAATCTGACGGATACAAATTTGGATATCATTGTTAAATATCCATCAAATCCATATTTATATATAAATATTTAAAAAATTAAATAAATACAAATATGAAAATAGTGTATACGATCCGTTTAATATCTATTTATACCCCTAGTAACGTTAATCAATTAGGCAAAATAAATATGTAGATTTACCATTTGCAACTAAACAAAGTTAAAATATATGGATAAATTTTAGATTTACAACTATATAATAAAGTTAATAATGAATTATTTGAACAGAAATACATCACTTTGAAATAATCATAATTTATAAAATGAAATTTAATTAAATGAAATATCAACAATTAAAAAATAATTATATTATGATAGATTAAAATAATTAATTCCGATCCTAGAAACGCCGGAAAACGTGCAATGGGGCCTGGATTCATTTTCTCTAAAGAAAGCAGCGAGGCCACCCTTTATAATGACACAACAGGGTTAATTAGGAAACAGATATGTGTCTTTTTCTTCTCTTTTCTTTCTTCTTTCTTTCTTTTTTTTTATTTTTTTTATTTTTTGGCGAGTGGGTTGTTGGGGGCGGGGGTGGTTAGCACTAGCAGGGCATTCCATCATAAAATTAGAGATATGATCTGACGTGTAGTTTTCAATTATAGCGCAAAATAACGACTCCTTTTACTTCACCACTAGTCTATTTCTTTTTCAAATTTTTGGCCTAACTTATCATGTACATTGTTTGATAATTTGATATTACTAAATTTTAAACTTAAGGCTTATTATTTGATTTCAATGTAGGGGATTTACCCTTCGAGTTCTAGGTCCACTTAAATTAGTGAGGTCTTTTAAATGGAATCATAAAAAGATTATTAGGATCATTCAGTGAGGTCACTACGAAAACAATCTGACGCATAGCTCAAATCAACAAAATAAAAATAATAAAATGTAAAAAATATAATAGAGTAAAAAAAATTGAGAGGGAGTAATTAATGTATTTGAATAGCTTACCCTATCAAATAGAGCGAACTTGACGTTATACTTGCTGCAAATTGTTAATTACAGAGTGGATGACTTGACTGAATCTAGACACTCCACGTCATAGAAGAAGAATGACATAGATTAATCCAGGTTGAAATTAGGTTGGCGACCTTGATTTGACCCAGAGGAAAAAGGCGGAGGGAGGTGTTTCGCTACTAATGGAATTTTTTGGCATTTTTGGGGTTATCTCATGATTAGTCCTCTACTTCTATAATTTTGAATTTGAGGTAAAAGAAAGTAATTAATTAGCCTTGAGATTGGGAACCCATTTATCTTGTGAACAAGGCTTTTCATTGTTGCTATTATAGACGGATTGCCAAAACTCCTCATCTCAACCCTCCAATTTGAAAGTCTTGTGTTGATCTTTTTGTCCAATCTTAGTTTTGATGATAACAAGTCAACATATTAGTGCTAAGGATAATTTTGTGGAGTGTTCTTTCTTAGATATTAAGTTTTTCATTGTGTCCTTAAAATTCAAAGTTTGGTCCATTTGTACCATAAAGCACCTAGTTGTTGGTTGAACTCGAAAAAGTTAAGGTTGGATTTCCATATCTTAAAAAATCAAGATTTTTGGCTGATTTATAAAAGTCAAAATTTGTTCATTCTGTATCATGAAGGATTTGGTTTGGATTACACTCGCAAAAATTTGGATTAGTATTTCTCCTAGAAAAATTTGGATTAAGATTTCTCCCAAAAAGAAATGTTTGTAACAAGTTGGATTTCATCCTATAAAAGATTTGTATAGTGAATTTTTTCAATATCTTAAATTGCAAAGTTTAGGTAAAGACGTAGGACTTGATCCAAAGCTCTCTAAAATTCATATGTTCTTTACTTGGTTTATTTTTTACCATCGCTTATTGCTTACTTATTGATTACCACACCTCCATTTGTTTAAATATTTGCAGCTATAACTATTATTTAATATATATTTTTGTTCTTCATGCAAAACATCATGAGGTGTTGGCCTAGGATAATAATTTAATTTTTGGGTAGGCTTATCATCATACTTTTCTAGTTTATCGATTTCTTCTTAGACAGTTTGCTTATAATCTTCTTTATCACTCATTTTTTGTTCAAATTCTCTATTAAAAGTATTGACTCTTAAATCTTCAATTTTTTGATCCAAAATTTTTCCAATTCTGTCATTGATTTTAATTTAAAATCTTTGATTTGAGGTGGAGGTTGAATACTAGGAGCAATTAATATCTCCTTCATTTCTTTATGAACTATTATGGAAGACTTTATCTAATTTATATTAAACCTTTGATTCTATTATGAAGAGAAGTGATTTGCTCTCCTAAGACATTAAGATACATGTTAGCATAATTTGCTGTTTAAGAAGAAAATTAATATGACCTGTTGTAATTTGTATTGTATCATTTTCAAATAATTTTGAAAATGCAAAGAAACATATAATGAAAATAATTTTGAAAATGCAGAGAAACATATAATTTTTTCATACTTTTCTATTTGGTATGGTTGTTGTGCTTGATATATAGATTTTAAAATTTAACCATTTGAAAGTTTATAATTCTTTGCTATGACAAAAATATAACTTTCAAAACTATTGAAAAATCTATCTCTTTAGGTAATGGTGAAATGATTGTAAAGCTATTAAAAAATAGGGATATAGATCAATATAAATCTACTCATAAGTTCATACATATAGAATTGGTTTGAGTAGCCTTTGAACCTCTGACACTAGAAGGTAGGGCTGTTAATGGATCGAATTTTAATCCGAATTTGATTTGAATTTTAGAATTTTTATTTAATTAAAACGTCCAATGGATCAGATTCGATTACAAATATCCATAATTCAAAATAAGTGAATCAGATATGGAATTATACAATTCGATCCGATAAAGATCCGAATTCGAATTTTATTAAATATATTATTAAATTGATAATTATATAGTGTAAATTATATTAATGAAAACTTTGACTGAAATGCAATATATGTGATATTATAATTGATAATGCCTTAATTTTTTTATTTCTTTAAAGCAACTAATTTAATAAAGTAAGTATATACATATGTATATTTCATATTATAGCCCAAATACACAATTTATGATAGTTTGTACATTGTAAAATATACATTATCAAATGATCAATTTGATACAACCCCCATGAATTATGCTTTAAATCTTTAGTTTTTGCAATGATAAGATAAAAAGTTATGAAAAAAAATCTAAATTTGAATTCTCTTAACTTTGCAAATACTATATTTGGATTAAAAGGTAATATTGAAATCTCATATAACATGTCTTATAAAATGATTTTTTCTAATAATATAAAAATTTAAAGAAGGCAAAATTTTTTGGACTTTCTTATCGGATTGGATTTTCCTATCAGGTTTCGGATTTTTATGGAATTCAGATATAGAATTGGCATGCATAAATCGTATAGGACTCGAATTTGGATTCGGTTATGCATACATGTTATTGGATTTGGATTTAAATTATTCTGATTTGATCTAAATTTGACTTGTTGATAGCCCTACTAGAAGGATTACTAGCAGCTCTATGCAATGGATGCAATTTAAACTGGAAGCAATCTTTATTGGGAATAATACAGTCTAGTCATGCCCATGGACAAATTTATTTTAATGTTTATCCCTATCTAAGACTATCTTTAACTAATGTTAATATACTTGAAGCTTTTATGTTAAATGTAAAAACTCATGGCTACACTTATATTCTAGGATTTGAACTTATTTGTATTTGTTATAAAATTTAATATAAACCACTTCATACTCTCAACCCACAACGTAAAGGGGTGAATAAACCAACAAATGAAACAATTCTCATAGAAATCAATTTTAGTAAGTCTAAAATTACAACTTGAAGAGCAATAAAATGGGAAGAAATCAATTTCCCTAAACATTGGCAAATAGAGCAGGTTGTATTGGTTCAACCTGGTATTTAGAGCAACCTTACAGATGTTGTACAAACTCTAAAAGGAATTGTTAAAATACAATATGAAGAAACAAGAAGGATAGCAGGATTTGTTCCCAAATCTGGACTATCTAGGTCACGGTCTTCATATTCTCCTATATCTTTGATTGATTATATAATTAGATCTCCATCTAGGGCATCTACCTCACAAATTAGAGAAGCATCTAGGGAATCTCTTAGTTAGGAATCCAAAAAAAGTAGAACTGAAGAATTGAGAATTCTTGATGATAATATAGTTAGGAGTGTATATACAACTCAAGAAGCAAACATAACCGAATCATAAATGAATTTCTCCACTTAATAGATTTTAAGATAGAGGTAGATTTTAGTTCATGACTCGAAAAGAAAGAAAATCCAATAAAAAATTAATCTCCCTTAATGGAAATTCCTAAAAGTTATTGAAACTAATGCTTTAGACATTGGGTATGGGAGAATTTTAAAACAAATTTCTCTGCAAAGGAAGCAAGAATACTTAGTTAGATTCTATTTAGGAAAATGGAATTACAACTAAAAAAATTATGCAACTGTTGCTAAAGAAATTCTTGCAATTGTTAAATGTGTTTTAAATTTTCAAGATGATTGGTATAATCAAAAGTTTTTAATAAAAATCAATTGTCAGTCTGTAAAATTTATGTTTCATAAAGATTTTAAACATTATGTTTCAAAATAAATGTTTGCTAGTGGCAAGCTCGTTTAGCTCCATTTGATTTTGAAATACAACATGAATAAGACAAAGTCTTCCATAATAGTTCATAAAGAAGGGGAGGAGATAGTAGCTACTCCTAGTATTCAACCTCCCCTTGAAATCAAAGATTTTAAATTAAAATCAATGACAGAATTGGAAAAATTTTTAGATGAAAAATCTAAAGATTTAAGAGTCAAAACTCTGAATCAAGAATTTGAACAAGCAATGAGTGATAAAGAAGGTTATAAGCAAACTGTTCGGGAAGAAATCAATAAACTAGAAAAGTGTGTTGATAAGTCTACCCAAAGATTATATTATTATCCTAAACCAACACACCATGATGTTTTACATGAAGAACAAGAATATATATTAAATAATAGTTATAGTGGCAAAAATATCTATGAATATAAACATAGATGGCTATACCAAAAGACAAATTTATAATACTGTAGATAGAATGCTTATATATAGTATTGTCTGCAACAATAATGGAAATAGTGATAAAGCAATTGTTAATATGATAATTGTAGGATTCACAGGCCAACTACAAAATTGGTGGGATAATTATCTTAACCAAGCTAATAGATCTGAAATTCTAAACACAATAAAAAAAGAAAATGGCACTAACACTAAAAATGCTATTTATACACTTGTTATAAATATTATTGAGCATTTTACATGATGGTGGTCTGATAATGGTGAAAACATTAGAACTCTTTTACAAAATTTAAGGTGTCCAATTCTCACCTCTTTTAGGAGGTATAAAGATGTTTTCCTTAGTAGAGTGATGGAACTCCCAGAGTATAACAGTACTTACTGAAAATCTAAATTTTTAGACAAATTATCTCCACGATTAGCTGAAAGAGTTAGAAAAGCTCTTAGGAAAGGAGAAGTTAATATAAATTATGATAAATATACATATGAGAAACTTATACAAACTTGCATTCAATAAGGTTTGTCTCTTTATAATGAAATAAAATTAAATGAACAAATTAAGAAACATCATTTAAATGAAAAAAAAGGCAATTAGGACAATTTTGTGGACAATTTGGAATGGATATTCCATCTAATAGTAAGTCTCATGGGTAGAAGAAAGGTGATAAAATTACTAAGCAATCTTCACATAAAAAAGGACAAAAAGAAAAGGAAAAAAGAGAGAAAAAGACAAGAAAGACAATCTAAAGAACGAGAATATTGGTGTGGAAGGATTGGCCATTATTCCAATAAATGTAGAATGAACAAAAAAGATTAATTATCTTATTATAGAAAATGAATTAAAAGAAACTTTATCGAAATTATTATTAATTTTTGAATTAGAAAATTCAGACTTAGAAAAGAAAATTTCTATAACCTTTCTAATAAATTTGAAGAAATAAAAGTTATAGAAAATGAAGATTATGTTTTTGAAATAGATAAACATGTTGTATGCCTTGCCAACGAGGGGAATCTTGTTTAAAACAAGAAGACAAAAGCAAAGGGGAAGAATTTTATAAAATCCTTTCTCAATTTAAAGAACTAAACATTAATGTTCTTAATAAAGAAAATATCTCAGAATTATTAAAATATATTAAAGATCCAAAAATAAGATTAAAAATAATTGATCAAATAAATAATATTCCAAGAACTTCCAATGAGGAGCCTTAGAATAATTATAAAGCACCAAAACCTTATACTATGGTAGAAGTCCAAAAACTTTTGAAACAAAGACAAAGGATTGACTCTCCAACCACAGTAAATGACTTGGTGATAGAGGTTAATAATTTAAAGAAGGAAATTCATAATATAAAACAAGATAATAAGTTTCTTGATGAGAGAATCACAAAATTAGAATTTGATAAAAAAAGGAAAACAAGTAATATCATCCTCTGAAAATTATTTAATGGATCAAATAAAGTTTTCTAATGATGAAAATCTTTCTACTCTTGAAATGGTTACTTCACAAAAATGGTTTGTGAAATTTACCATATTAATTGATAATAATTTTAGAAAAGATCGTTGACAGCATTAGTAGATAGTAGTACTGATTTGAATTGCATCCAGGAGGGATTCATCCCAACCAGGCATTTTTATAAAACTATCCACTCTCTTAGTTCAACCAATGGCCAAAAAATGGATATTAAATATAAAAATCCTAAATCATATATTTGCAAAGAAAAGGTTTGTATCCCATCAAGTTTTTTACTAGTTAAAAATATCACTAGTCAGATAACATTAGGAACTCATTTTTTAAAAAAGATATTTCCTATTAAAAAATTTAGTGAAAAGGGTTTTATTGGAACCTTTGAAGGTAAGGAAATAACTCTTTAATTCATAACCAAACCATTTACTAGCGTACTTAATGAAATAAAAGAGTTAATAAATGCAAAAAACCAATGAATAAATTTCCTTAAAGAATAGATTAATATTTTATGCCCATTCTCTTTAGATATTTGAATCTACCAATATCCTAATTTTAAATCAAATTTTGAGAATATTACTGCATCATGTAGTCTGTCAAGCAAATCCTTTATTAGGAATTGGACACCTAATTCATTTCAAGACTTCATTGAGGGGTTTATAATTTATAACTATTCTAGGGACTCCTCTTTCTTGTTCAACATGCTTATTAATATAAAAAGTTGTACAAGATCATGGAGATTTTGATGGCCTTATTAGATCCTTTTGGAAGAGTGAAGCAATTTCTTTGTTGCATAACTCTAAATATTCAAAATTCATTTGGCATGGCCTAGCTTTCATTAAGAATTTTGTTGTCATCAAAATCTTCTTCATAAGTAAGAGATACGACATGTATTTTCCTATTCCAAAAAGTATTAGGGTGGTCATTACAAATTTCTATGGAAAATTGATTTGTTATGAGCTTAATTTTTTCTTGTATTTTAGGATTCCAATAGGACATTATGAATGGAATGTCGTGCCATTTGATCTAAAGAGTGCACCTTTAGAGTTCCAAAACATAATGAATGATATATTTACACCCAATAGTGATTTTATTATAGTCTACATTGATGATATTTTAGTCATTTCAAAGATAATTGAATTGCATTTGAAGCATCTTGATATTTTAGGAAAATTATAGTCCAAAATGGTTTAGTTATATCTAGACCAAAAATGCTTCTATTTCAAACACAAGTTAGATTTTTAGGTCACAATATATAAAAAGGGAAAATTATTTCTATAAATAGAAGTATAGAATTTACATCAAAATTTCCTGATAAAATTCTAGATGAAACCCAACTTCAAAGATTTTTAGGGAGTTTTAATTAGATTTTACCCTATTATAAAAACTTAGTGGAAGACACTGCTATCTTCTATGATATATTAAAAAAGATTCCTAAACCATGGATAGAAGATCATACTCAAGCTATTAGAAAAATCCAGGAAAAGGTAAATAATCTTCCTTTTTTGATTTAGCAAATCCAACTTGGGAAAAAGTTATTGAAATTGATGCTTTAAATGTTGGGTATGGGGGAATTTTAAAACAAATTTCTCCCCAAAGCAAGCAAGAATACTTGATTAGATTCTATTCATGGAAATGGAATAATAGCTAGCAAAATTATGCAACTATAGCTAAAGAAATTCTTGCAATCGTTAAATGTATTTTGAAATTTCAAGATGTTTTGTATAATTAAATTTTTTTAATAAAAATTGATTGTCAGTTTGCAAAGTTTATGTTTAAGAAAGATTTTAAACATGATGTTTCAAAACAAATGTTTGTTAGATCGCAAGCTCATTTAGCCTTTTCATTTTGAAATACAATATAAAAAGTAAAAAGATAATTGTCTCCCTAATTTTCTTACTCGTGAATCTCTACAGGAATGATCCCTAGAGGAAGGGGATATAACCCCATCCCTAATAGAGGTGTGAGAGGAAAGATACTTGCCCAAATGGGAAGGTAGAAGCTCATAGCCAATAAAATTGTGTCAACATCCACAAGTAATATTCCTAACAATAAAAATGATCCTTTATATAAGGAATTCTTAGAATTCATGAAAAACCGGAGGCAAGAGGATAATAAGCCTTCTTACGCAAACATTGTAAATCAAGAAGAGAATGATGACTCTACTACATATGAGCAAAATATTCACAAAGAGTTAATAATACTCTTGGAAAATAAGAATATCTAGTGGAAAGATGAACCTTGGACCCTGATGCAAAGATATTTAGAAACAACATCATATATTGCTTGCTCATACAAGTAGAGATTAAATTATGAGAATATTCTTATATTTATCGAGTCATGTGAAATAACACATTTTACTCTTGCCAATATTAAACAAATTTATAACTTTAGCAAAGTAGTAATTAAGCAAATTATATCTGCTAAAAATGGGGTTTCAGCACCCTAAGAGAAAAGAAATATTTCCATGTTGAATTAAAGGTCCCATTAAAATTCAATTATTGGGATTACATTGAAGCTTTCAATAAAGAATTCCTTTATGTGAATGCTAAAAGAAAGCATTCTTGGTTTTTCAATATTTGTTCAAAAGTTTATAAACGAGAATTACCAAATTGGTTCTACCCATTGTGGATTAATTATGGTCAATCCATAAAAATCCTTCCAAAACCATTCAAATGTTTATATACTGAATGGATTAATTCCTTGCCCAAATTAATTGAAATAGAACACCAAAATAAATGGGTAGAAGGGATTGCCCCAATGTATTTCTTTATGGAATTTTCCATTTCTTGGATCTGGAGAAGGTCGCTAGAAGTGGGATACACCACAAAATATTCCATGCCTGAGGAGGATATTTTTTGCTAACTTTTGGAATAAATTAATTCATAAGGTAAAAGAAACTTATATGGCCAAGAGCTAATTGATGAAATTCAACAAAAAATTGGACAACATAAAGATCGGATAAGAGTCAAGTAGTAAAGGGAATCCCCTAGCCCTTTCTAGCATATTGCCAGTAAAATACAAATGCAAAAAGGTGTTATATCCAAAGAAGAAATTGTTGAATCACATAATAAGAAAATGAAAAAAGATTTGATTAAAAATCTTGAAGCAGACAAGTCAGATGTTTCAATAGCATCTTCTTCAAAAGGGAAAGACAACCAATTTCATGCGATGACAGGAGAATCTTAGGATCCGTATAAAGATGAGGAGATATCGATTGAGGAAATTTTTGATAATTTCAAAAAAACAATAAAAGAAAATATCAAGAATAAATCAGGGGAATCTGGAACCGGCCGCAGGAATGATAGCATGAAAGACCTATCAATCTGTCAAAAAGAATTGTACTGTGGCTTTAATAAAGCTATGCAATAATTCATGGATTCGAAATATTTTCTAGTCCGTAAAAAAATTATATTGGAATATTATTTCAAGTCTACATGTGTGTATAAATACCATATTAAGTTAGGTCTGGGCAGTGCCCCTCGTACAATTTCCTTCATTACTTCCCGACCTTCCAATTGTACAAATTTTCTGCATTAAATAAGATCGTGTTTACTGTGGCAGTCTTTTCATCGTTGGGTAGGTTTGAATTTAACTCTATCCTTTAAATTTAAATACAATCTATATTCATAGTATTGTATGGCCTAAATGGCAGGCTAGATCATTGGTGCTGAATTACATCATACTATGTGAATTATATATATACTACGGACATATTTTCTTAATTCTACATTATGCTAAATTTCTAAGTAATTTTATCAGGGTTTAGGTTAAGGTAGGCAGGAGTTTAGTTAGGAGTCATAATCGTAATTTTGCCCGCTTATTGCCATGATAAGACCTTGTAAGGCTTATTTCATTGACTGGCCTAAAGCTACTCTTCCTTGACAGCTTTGATCTTGTAAAATCCTCCTCCTTTGACCAATAGCTTAGAAATTTAATATATTCCTAGATATATTTATGTATATATTTATACTTTATATTTATATCTGTGTATATAATTTATATATTTATGTATACAAGTTATATTTTTATAAATACCCATAATGTTTAATTTGAAATGAATAATCAGAAAGAAAAAAGATGATGTTATTAGATAAAAAATATACATATTTCCATATATAGTATATAAGTATATAAACATGTCATATATTTTCATAAATATATGTAATATTTAATTTGAAATGAATAATTAAATAAAAGTTATTTAAATTTTATAGAATAATTTATATATATGTATATATATGTTATATAAGTGTTTAAATATAAATAAAAAATATTTTTTATATTTTTATGAAATTTAAATTTTATTTAATTTGGAATGAATTAATAGAAAGAAAGATTAATATAATTGATAAGATAAAAATAAAAGCAATTTAAGTTTTATAAATAAATTTATATATATGTATACAAAAAGAAATATATGAAATCATGGACGAAGAGAGAAATGAGAAACAAAAAGAAAAGAAAAGAATGGGAAAAAGGAAAAAAAATAAAATATGATAATAAAAGTTATTTAAATTGAATTGAAAATATAAAAAATGATTAAGGATAAATTTGTCTTTTTATATTAAAATTATGTTAAATGGACCATAAATAAAGAGTAGGGGGCAGTGTGCACGATTTTGAAAAACTTAAGGAAGTTGTATATGTATATTTTCATAAGAGGATATTCTGACTATTTTGACAATCATAAGGGGGTATATGTATTGCAATATATTATTTATAAATATACTCATCAATAAATTATGGTTTAGTTAATATTTTCATTTTTTAGCTTTTTTTCTAATTTTAGATCATTGTCATATTTATTTTCTAGCTCGGAGCATCCTCACTTGGGGATGGTAGCGCAGCCAACTTTTTGTCGTGACGGGCCACAAGTGCCTTTCAGCTCTCTGATAGCTTAGCTTAGCTCTTAAAAAAAGGCTACATCTTTATTTTATTGTGAGTCCACATTAAGCCAATCAATCCATTTGGAAGAAGCTGCATCCAAAGCAGTACCAAGGTCCACAAAAGACTATTTATTGCCTATATATAATCACATACTAATACATACATATATATATATATATATTTTATCATTCTATATGAGAATATATATGAAACAACAATGTATAAATGTAAATAGACTAATAGGCACATTACAATGCATTTGCACTTTCTTTCTTTATATAATAATTAATTTTCGTATTTAATAAATTAAGAACTGTCAGTGTGTGTCTATATATATATATTTATAAAAATATTTTCTACAAAACATATAAATATGAGATGCAATAATTATACTTCGTATTTTACTATCTTGACAAAAAACACCTAGTAGGTTACATATATACTTATATTTTATTGTTTATATAAATATTACATAAATTCTATTCTTTTATATTACAAAAATAGGTTGAAAAGATAAAATTTTATAGTTGTGGCTAATTAATGATTTAAAAAATGTGGTTATTAATTACTTAATACATCAATGATTAAAAGAAAATTCAATTATAATTTAGTGACTGTAACACCCGTAGAAATCATATTATTAGTGGAGTTTTATTCAATATTATTTTTGTGAGTTTTATTAAATTTTATTCAATTTTAAAAGTTATGGAGGTTAAAATATGAATAGAAAATACTTAATTGTATCATTTAAAAATTTTGGGGTTTAACATAGAATTATTTTAGGTCAAATGGATTGAATTTGAGGCACTAACAAGTTGTGGGGTTAATTGGAATGCAATTGTGACTTATGGGGGTTTAATTGAAAGTTGGAATGAATTATTGGGGTTCAATTTAGAATTTTCAAAAGTTGTTCTTTATGTAGCATTTCTCCCCCCTAGTACTTCATTTTCCACCCGCGCACCGCCCACTTCTTCTTCGGCAATCATCTCTGGCAACAGCCTGAAACAAAAAAACAAAACCAACCAATGTCTTCCTTACCTCCTTAGGAACTCATTGACACCATACGCAACCTGTTCTGACCGGTGGGCCACTGGAAAATTGAAGACCGAAACTAAGCCTCGGCGGTGAGTGACGAAGCAGTGTTTTAGATGGTGAGAGCTAACGTATGAAGGGTGATTCTGGTGGAGTTTAGGTTGAGGAACAAGACAATGCCTTCGATTTTTTATTTCCCCCACTAGGGCTGGCGGAATTTGGCGTTACAGGCGACGACGGTGAGTGGTGGTGTTGAACAATTGGGGCCAAAATTGACGTTCAATTTGGCAGCAAATTAAGAAATTGACTTGGGCATTGGACATGCGGTATTGAGATAAGTCGGATAATGGTTGTGGTGACCAACTCTGGTGGCGATTCAGAGACAATTTTCTCTCCTCATCGTAGTGAATGCAACGATGGTGTTGGATCATGAAGATTGAGTTTTGATAATAAAATTTTGGATAAAAAGTTGGAATCAGGATTAAATCTCTTGTACTATTTTTACTCTTACAAATTTTGTATTATGATATGAAATAATATGGAAGATATAATATGGGACTAGGAATTAAGACCTGCATGTATAATTATATAAGCCTAGTGGACCTGGATTTGTAATAATAATTATGATAGTTGGACTATTATAACAGATTTTGCGTAACATTGCTAGGATAATTATAAATAGGAATCTAATTTTATCAAAACAAATATGACTCTCGTAAATATTATGGTATTAATGGCATAATTAACATGCTACCTCTCAATAAGATCGAAACTGAGCCCCAAAATATAGTATTAAGTGCATAACGACTGATAGTAGAATGTTACTCAGTAATTACTTTTATAAGGTATTAAGTGTATAACAATGGTATTAAATGTATAATGACTGATAGTAGAATGTTGCTCATTTAATTACTATTATAAGGTATTAAGTGTATAATGATGGTATTAAATGTATAAAGTCCAATAATAGAATGTTACTTGTTTAATTACTATTATAAGGTCAAAACGAGGATTTTGACAGTAAATTTGTTCTTTTGTTTAGGTGACGAAGAGCTAGGTCCTACAGATCCATAGACTGTGATAGCATTTCTATGGCTATTAAGGTGAGGGCAAAACCTATTTTTTTTCTGGGAAATGACTATCTTCGCTATTCATGTTCTTTGTGCCTATTCAATTGCTCTTGCTTATACTCATTCTGTGAGGGTCTATCGATTTGGTATTTGTCTTGTATACCCTATAAGGGTTAAGCTTACTTTGTTTTTGGGAAGTGATTGTCTTTGATTGTTCAAATCTCGTGATTGTTGAATTCTTGGATCATTTCTCTTTGATTATCTGGATTTTCTTCATTTTACTTGTTATACTTGAACATGTTCGTTCTAGCACTTAAAACTTCCATTGGCCCTATTAGTTATTGTTCTATGTAATCCACAACCTTTGACTTCCTATTAATTTCGTTGATATTTGGTCTTGTCAACCTATTCGTGTTTAGCTTTTATATTTGATTTTGTTCTCTATAATTTTTGTTTGGCCTTGTCGACATACTTGAATCGCTCTATATATCATTTGTTTGGCTTTGCCAGCTTAATTGAATTTGTTCTGTATATCGTTGTCTAGCCTTGTTGGAAAATTGTTATTGATTGTAGTGACATATATACATGTATGGGGAAATTTGTATGGGCTGAGTGCCAATCCTAGCAGAATACATGGATAACTATGATACACTAAGTTGTACACTTGGGTATCAATGATGTGCTGAGTGATATACTTAGGCATTTGTTATGTATTGAGTTGTCGTGCTTGGATAATTGTGATATGCTAAGTAGCATGCTTGGGTATCAGTGATGTGCTAAGCGATATGCTTGGGCATCTATTATGTACTTAACTGTCATGCTTGGATTTCTGTTTTGTATAGGAGGAATAAGGATAATTTGATTGTATGTTATGCTTTAAGTTTGTTTGATTCTGTTTGTACTCTGTCCTTGGATCAATAAGAATGGAGAGGTTTCCATTTGTTGAATCTGATAATGCTTATCTTTTGATATATTCATGTTCTAATTGAAATGTCTTGTTAGCCAATAATCTGTTGAATTATTGCTTCTTCGATAGATCCCTTCTAACTATTTATTGAATTATCCCTCACTAAGTCTTTAGAACTTAACCTTTTGTTATTCTTTTATTTTCTTCCCAAACATGTTTGAAAGTGGAATGGGGGCTTATGATTTGGCCTAATGTGACTATTATGTAATAAATTAGGTGACTATATGTTCAAATAGGTTCACCTACTGGTTAAGCTTTGGCTTAGAAATGTTGTGATATGTCAAGTTTGAATTTAAGATCTATGGCATGTATATATTGTGTTCAATGAGATGACGCTTTGGGATTATACCTAATCGTGGCTTAGAATTTAGATTGTTGAATGCTGTTGGAATACTTGGCATGTAATATGGTACTCTGGTAGTGTTGTTTTAAGTTTGAAGTATGCTATTATCCATGAGTTTTGTTGAAATTTTATGGGCCTATTGATTATGTTGTATGTTATGATTTAAGTCTGAATTGGTAACATCTTAGTTTAGGGGTTATCTTGAGTGGGGTGCCATAGTGACCGACGAATAATATGGTCATTAGTTAGTAATCAAATTAGTGATCATATAAAGTGGTTGTTAATATCAGTAATCAAACAAAAATTTAGAAATAAAAATCAATATCTAATTAATAACCAAATTGATGACTGTGGAAAGGTGATCAGTAATGTAGTCATTAATAGGTAAATGAGCATTAATAACCAAATTGCATAAAAGGTACTTACGCTAACTCTTTTTGATTTATTGTCAACAAAATCTCTAGTTCCTTGACTTTTTCTATGTGCTCTGTGAAATACTTCAAGATTATCCACTTCCCGATGAAGCTCTTTTTTTAAAAGTGTGTAAAAAAACATATTCATCAATGTTTAAAACAACTACACAAAAGATATTTAAAAAGTTTTCAAAGTAAAGTTTGGTACCATTCTTAACTTGTGTGCTCCTTGAGGAATTGAACCACCAGTATGCTTCGCAATAGAGCCATCTTTTTTTTTCATACGATTCTTTTGAGCAATTTCACATTTTTTCTTGTAATCTTTTGCACTCCAATGCTTCTCAACTAACTCTTCCCATACATGTCCAGTCATCCTATCAAGGTCTCTACCAATCATATCTAATGTATCTGGTTCTCTACCTAATTAGTTGTAGGCATTTTCCAATGCCTTTTGTTTTGCTTAGTAAATCATCTCTCTAAATCTTTCACTTGCATTTTCATTCCATAATCTTCTCATTTGATGTAAGTTAAGTCCTTCCACCAATGCCTCAACTAGAATATTTTCAGTCACTCATGTTAAATAAAGATAAATATGTAATTCTTTTACATAGGAGATAACACTTGATATATTAAATAATTCACATTATCTTGAAATTCTCCCAACTTAAATCTTTTGTTTTTTTTTGGCACTCTTTGCCATCTTGGCAATACTTCTCTAATACTGCCATGAATATCATTGTAAGATTTCAAATCACATCACCTTCAATAAATCTAGTAGACAAAACAAAACCACATTTGTATTAATTCATAAATAAATATATCACAAATAAGAACAACAATCTCATCCAGGGAATGATAGAATATATTATATTACATAATATAATATATCACAGTAATATATTAATAAAAAAGTAGAAAAGGATGATCTCAAATTTGAAGTCTTGTTGCTCTGTCCTGCACTTATGGTAGCAATGGTTGAACCTCCCTTGGTAGGGTTGTACTGCTAAATTCACCAAAATTTCTTTTGCCTATTGAAAAAAAGTTTTCCAACATCGAATCCTTTGAATAAAGTGAAAATGAATCAGTGGGGAAACAAATGATACTTTCTTAAATTTTCTAAATATAAAACCTATTGTGATATCATAGTGCAACTATTTCAGGGCATAAGGAGTATCAAATTGTTATCAAACTCAAGCATAATACCTGTGGTCCTAATTGTTTAGGTTCAATTACTTTAATGAAGCAAAATATATCTAGTTAAAAAAGGGAAACTAAATTGGAAAGATACTATAGAATACACATTACATTTTCCACTTCAAATTGAGTTTATAAACTCAAATGAGCAAAAACCAGATCAGGTAAGGAGATAGTTGGTCCTCTCTTTCCTTATGCACAAACATAGGATGATAGAGAAGCAACTTAATCTTTATAGTAGCTTCTATGACAAAATATCTAGAATTTTCTAAATTGGTAACTAGTTTTTGAGAATATGGTAGAGATAAGAAAAGTAATTGGACATCTAGAAAGAGATAAAGAGATTTTCAAGGGTGGTGGCAGCAGACACTAGAGGGCAGTAGTCAGCATCGATGACCAGCGATAGGCGACTGGCGATTGATGGTTGGTGATAGGCACTTGTAGAGGAGAAAAAGTAAAAATTGGGACTAGAGAAATTTTTAGGTTTAATCAAAATATTAATTTGGCAAATATTTTAGGGCTCAAAATTTAAATAGAAAAGGACTTAATTATAAAGAACTTGGAAGTTTTGAGGGTCAAAACTCGAGCGATCTTTCTTTAACCTAATGAAACTCACAAGTAAACCCACCCTCTTCTTCCTCTCAATGAGACAAACACAACCATACCAACCACACTTTAAATCGGCCAACAAAATACTGAAAATTTGCAACCTGAGGCGAAATAATAATGGAGGTGACGGGCATGGAGATTTTAGCAACTTTTGGGCATGACCAGGAGGTGGACATTGATGGGCTCAGTGAGCAAAAGATGTTGGCAACTTTAATTTTCAGTTCCAACCACTGATAGTGAAGAAATTGAGAAAAAAGGTAATGGTAGCTGGTGGCGGTGTAGTAAGGTTTTGGGCCCAATTGGATGGCAATTCACTAGAAAAACTTAAAATTGATTTGGGGGGTTTGAAGTACACAAAAAAGCACATGTTTTGGTGCATCCAACTTCTAGCTCCCATAGTAGTGCACAGCATCGCATGATGGCAATTCGACAGTCCGGTAGCTTCCAATTAGTTTCTCTAGGGCAACAAGCTGAATGCATGCATGCCAATCTCAGGCCGTAAATTGGATCTAAACTATGTTTAATTTGGGTAAAATCTTGTTTAAATGGTTAAACATTTCCCAAATTGAACTTATTAAATCATTAAGTTAGTTTTCTATGCAAATCTGAGTTAATTGGACAGATCCATTCTCACAATTAAATGTCTTCTAAATTAGTTGGGTTAAAAAGTTAAGTTAATTGCACCAAATTGTAATTATGGATTGAAATAATCAGGATAAAATTAATGATGTCAAGCTAAAATGTTTAATTGTATAAATTGTGTGCAGTGCTAGTGGGCCCATATTGATAGTTAGAACATAATTGTCTTTAATTAAAATAATTGGTATTATTAGAAACCTAAATTTTGTGTAACATTGCAAGAATTAATTATTAATGGAATATAGTAATTTCTTACAATTTGGTTGAATTATTATACAAGAACTTGGGGATATTAACTTAAGAAATGATTAACGACTTGGAACAAATAAATTCCTTGTTAATACTGTAGTGACAATAGCATGATTAGTTCATTAACCAAGCGTTATTTTCGAAACCAAACTTCTAAATATCATACTAGTTGGAAGCATGATGATTTTGTCAAAATAATTTAGATAATCGGTATATTTTAGCCTAAGTTATTGTATCCAAAATATGGCGAAAACCTGGGTTAGGTAGATGTGCCTCGTAATCAATAATACCCAATATTAAGGTGTAAATGGGTTAATTATTGTTAAAGTATACGAAGCATTTTGACATTTAATATATTCTATTGGAATAGGTGATGAGAAGCTAGGGTCTCCAGGGTCGTAAGACGTGATAACATTTATGTGGAGTTTTAAGATGAGGGTAAAACATATCTTTTCTTGTAAAGTGAATGATCTTCAATATTTGAATTCCATATGTTTATATGTTGAATCGAATTGTACTCATTCTAGTGCCCAAAATTTCTATTATGTTATTTGTGTTTATCCCATACACCCTATAGCCTTGCCGACTGTCCTTGTATGTGTTAATGTTTTGGTCTTGCTAACCTATTTTGTTTGAACTCCTTGTTAAATTGTTCTATATACTATTATATGGCCTTACTGACTAATGTTTACGGATTATACCGTTACATTAGTTTCACAGATATATTTTTGATTAGTTATTTGAAATATATATTATCTATTAGCATAATGTTAAGTTAACTTAAGGATGCTCTTGGGAGGTTATTGTTCGATGGGATGCTATGGGTCGGGTTGGGCATAGGACTAAGTTCGAAAAAATGATCGAGCGGTATGGGCCAATGTTGGCTAGTCTCCCGACTAGTACCTATCTAAAATCCTGACTTGCAGATATGTTGGAGGTAGTTATCTGCAAGTAGCAGAATTTGGTATGCAGCCAACCATATCACATATCTACTGAGCCAAGTGCTCGACTACCAAGGTAAACGCTTGGGTTAATGGACCGAACCTAGTATTTGGGTACCAAATTAAATACTTGGGTTAATGGATTGAGCCTAATGCTTGGATACCTAGCTGAATCCTTAGGTAACGAAGTAATAAGGAAAATATGCTACGCTATATTTGTACTCCATGCTATTGTTTATATTCTATTCTGAGAGCAATAAGGACGAAGTTGCCAATAGTCTACAATAATTGGAAAATGGTTACTGTTATTCATATGTTTTGTTATATTACGTCTTGATTGTTTTGTGTCTTGTTTCATTTGGACTTCTATTCCATCAATTAAACATTATTTACCACCTTTTGACATCTTGGTTGATTGGTCATTTGTTTTGTAGTTAATTCTATTACCATGTAATATTTTGTTAGGTACACTTGTTTTCATAAATACTACTTATTCAAGCCCTATTTTGATAAAGTGTCATTTTACAACTTTTAATTGTCTGGATTCTTCCTTTTATTTCACTTGCTTATTTATCCATTATGATGGGAATCCTTTTGTTAGTTTCTCCTGACCTTATGCATTTGTTAACGGTTATCTTTCCTTTCCCCCTTACTAAGTCCTTTGGACTTTACCCTTTATTTATGTTTCTTAATTCTTTCCCAAATAGGATTTGTCGGAAAACTAGAGGCCTAAGTTTGCTCCATGGAAGATGTATTAGAATTTTGGCACTTAAGTCAATTAATTTGCCTCATTGAGGAGATGTTGTTAGTGTAGCTAAGTGCCAAAATTAATGAGTATTGAATGAGCAAATTGACTTAAAGAGTGAGCTATAAGCTAAAGTTTATGTAAGACATGGGAGTAGGTGGATAGTGTATAATAATAAGTTGGAAATAACAATAATAATTATGTTATATAATTATTTTAATTATTTCAAGTTTTGAAGATTGAAATTAATTCTTCCAACAGTCTTGTCTAATTTCCTTAAAGAGATGCAACCCATGTTTTTTGAAATTCAAAATAAAGTTCATAACCTTTATTTAGTCTGACAGAATTATGGACATGCATTATAGGAATAGGCACTTAAATCCTAAAAATATAGGTGTTGTCTAGTGTCATTTCATCAAGAAAATTCATACAAGCATTTCTAGTGCTCTAGCATTCTAAACATTCATTCTCACATACATACACACACATTTTCACTTAGCATAGAGGTTCAAGTCAATTTGGTTTGGAGGTTTTGTCTTCAAGAGTATATATTTTGTGAAGTCTTATTCTTGTCTTATTCTAAATTCTAGTTAGATAAATAGTTTGATAGAGAATATGCCTTTAGTTTAAACTTACTAGCATGCTAAACATTCTATTTGAATTTAATTAATTCTCAATCATTATGTTTGTTTGAATTCATAATATACGTTAAGCATAAGTATGCTGTAACTTTGTTAACTTGTGAAAATATGATTTTGTTACATTTTGAATTCACTATGGAAATTACAATCCAGAATTGTTTCATAACAGAGTGTGTGTATGCATGAAAATCAATTTTTTTTTTTGTCCATAAAGCGTGATAGAAAGAGAATTAAGAACTTGGTTTTGAATTGAGAAGGATAAACTTTATTTTGTGTCCATTTTACTTATTTAAATTAATAGTGAAATTGTTCCTTTATGTTGACTTGTAGCAATTCTCAATAGCTTCAAACAATGATATGTCAGATGTTCCTAGTGAGCCCAACGTGATTAGCATTGGTAGTGGAATGTCGAATGCTCCAATTGTGCTGTCTCCAGTTGCCACTGCTCCTACTCCAATTACAGTTGGACAAGCAAAGAAATCAAAGAAGTTCATTGGAAAAGATTTTAGGAGATGACAAAAAAATATGTTGTTCTACCTCATTACACTTAATTTAGCAAAGTACTTGCACGAAGATCATCCCACATCAGCAGAAAATTCAGATATGTAGACCATAGCAACCATTGATGCATGGAATCATCGAGATTTCTTATGCAAAAACTATGTACTTAATAGGTTGGATAATGCATTGTACAATATTCATAGTCCCATTGTTATGGCTAAGGAGCTTTGGGAATCCCTAGA
The DNA here is from genome assembly GCA_014898725.1 of Jacaranda copaia. Lineage (NCBI taxonomy): Eukaryota > Viridiplantae > Streptophyta > Magnoliopsida > Lamiales > Bignoniaceae > Jacaranda > Jacaranda copaia. The sequence continues at coordinate 271,089 of JACGDI010002816.1, forward strand.
GAGAAAATACAAGACGGAAGATGCCGGCATGAAGAAATTTGTTGTTGGTAAGTTCCTTGAATTTTTAATGATCGATTCCAAGTTTATAGTGTCGTAGGTGAATGAGTATCAAATACTACATGAGTTGGCTATCGAAGGAATGACTCTTGGAAAAGACATTCCAAGTGGCGGCCTTGATTAAGAAATTACCCATGGGATAGAAAGACTTCAAAGATTACCTCTTAGAAACAAACCTTTAGGGTGTAAATGAATTTTCAAGAGAAAAATGAAAGCTAATGGTATGATAGATAAGTACAAGGCGAGGTTAGTAGTTAAAGGGTACTGACAGAAGGAAGGTCTTGACTACTTTGATACGTACTCACACATGACTAGAATAACTTCTATTTAATTATTAATTATTTTTGTTGCTATTAATAATCTCGAGATACATCAAATAGATGTAAAGATGGTATTTTTAAATGGCGACCTCAATGAGAAAATTTATTTGGAACAACCTAAAGGGTTTGTGGCTTCAAGCTAAGAAAAGACGGTGTGTAAATTAAATTAAATCCTAGTACGATTTAAAATAGGCACCTAAATAGTGGCATCTTAAATTTGATCAAGTAATGATAGCCAATGGCTTCAAAATTAATAAGTGTGACAAGTGTGTGTATATTAGAGGTACACCAACTGAGTATGTCATTGTATGTCTATATGTAGATGATATGTTTATCTTAGGAGGCAACAATGACATAATCAGAGAGACAAAGAAATTGCTAAGTTGCAATTTTGATATGAAAGATATAGGCTTTGTTGATGTCATACTCGGAATTAAAGTTGTAAGAACATCATATGGGATAGCATTAACATATTCTCACTATATTGAGAAAATGTTGCTAAAAGTTTTAGATCCCACTAGTAGTCCAGTGAAAACACCGATAGATGTAAACCAACAACTTACCAAGAATAAAAGTGAAGGAAAAGCTCAAGTACAGTACGCACGTATTAGTAGAAGCCTCATGTATACAATAAACTACAAGAGGCCAGATATTACATATGCAGTTGGTAAGTTAAGTAGATATTCAGGCAACCTTAGACAAGAGCATTGGAATGCTATTGTTAGAATACTAAGGTACTTAAAATACACTATGAAGTATGGGTTGCATTATAATAGATATCCAACTATAATTGAGGGATATAGCGACACCAACTGGATATTTGACTCAAATGAGTCCAAGTCCATGAGTGGATATGTATTCACTCTAGGTGAAGTTGCCATATTGTGAAAATCCTCAAAGCAAACTTGCAGCTAGATCAATGATGGAATTGGAATTCATTGCATTAGATAAAATAGATGAGGAAGCAGAATGGCTACGCTAATTTTTAGATAACATTCCAAAATGGCCAATACTTGTGCAAGTGATTTGTATCTACTGTGATAGCTAATTTGGCATTGGAAGGGCACAAAGTGGTATGTATAACGATAAGTCTTGACACATACGGAGAAGATAAAACACCATTAAACAATTGCTCTCTAGTGGAGTTATCTCAATTGACTACATGAAATCTAAAGAAAATCTTGCAAATTTGCTAACCAAATGTGTAAATAGAGAGCAAGTAAATAAATCATTGGAGGGAATAGGACTAAAGTTGTTAAATAATTGAGTTACCATAACGAGAACCCTACCTATCTGATTGGAGATCCCATGAAGTAAGTTCAAAGGGAAAAACAAATTATCCAACTATAACTCAATGTGGAAACATTGTGGAAGGGCCACAACCCTTTAGCCCCATTCCATCAACAAGGAGACAGTGCATCCAACAAAAGTTCTAGGTTAAGCATTGCTTTTAATGTCTTTCATATCTCGATATTTCAAGTGGGGGTGCGATAGGAACCTTTTAATAAGAAGTCACCTATGTAAGTGGGGATTAGGCTGATCCTCTGAGAATTTTTAAAGCTAAATTCTCATAGTAGTACTTATGAATACCAAGAATTGTTTAGTGTTGAAATGAACACAATAGTTAAACCATAACACTAACCATTAAATAGTATTATGTGTAATACTATTGTCTTGGTGTACATAAAAGGCGAACAGTTTAAGACATCATGTTCACTGGTTGGCAAGTACATTTAAGTACTCACGAAGGAAGGTTCAAAGCCAAAAGTTATCTCTCCCAATGCAACATCATTTGAACTAAACCTTTGTCGTGCATTTGCATTCATGAGCATATCTGTTAGACTATTTGCTCATTCATGTAGGGAATTGTTAGAATTTTGGCACTTAAGTTAATTAATTTATCTCATTGGGGAGATGTTGTTAGTGTAGCTAGGTGCCAAACTTAATGAGAATTGAATGAGAAAATTGAGTTGAAGAGTGAGGTATAAGCTAAAGTTTATGCAAGTCATGGGAGTGGGTGGATAGTGCATAATAATAAGTTGAAAATAATAATATTACTACTACTACTACTACTACTACTATGATGTTATATAATTATTATTATGCTTGTTTTGAGTTTTGAAGACCAAAATTAATTTTTCCACCAGTCATGTCTAACGTCCTTAAAGAGATGCAACCCATGTCTTTTGAAATTCAAAATAATGGTCACAATTTTTATTTAGTCTGACAGAGCTAGGGATATTTCTTATACGAATATGTACTTAAGTCTTATAAATATAGGTGTTGTCTAGTGTCATTTCATCAAGAAAATTCATACAAACACTTCAAGTGCTTTAGCATTCTAAGCATTCATTCTCATATACATACACACAGATTTTCAGTTAGCATAGAGGTTCAAGTCAATTTGGTTTGAATGTTCAGTCTTTAGGAGTGTCGCCTTAGACTACTCGTAAGTCGTTGTATCTTTGAAGGTCGTTCACAAGCGGTCCTTGAGCACTAGTAGGAGATGAATAGATTTCAAAGAAACTGTGTCCATATAGGCCATGACTTGTTTCTTTCTAATCAAACTAATCCACGCTGCTTCTAGTTTGTTATCCTTTATTAGCTTATAATTTTAGTTGCTTTGATAAATTGCATATTTTGTTAATATACTTATAAATTTAATACTTGTTTAAGTTCATTTTATATGACATTAAATGCTTTCTGTTTTATGCCACTAAATTATATATCAACATAGACACATACTAATTTTCCATCAAGATGTGGATAGATTCATAGTTACTACTAGATGTTTATGTATTTATGAACATTGGAATATGTAATTGAACTTATAGTTTGACATGCACCTCTTCGGGCTGTTAAGACTTTGGCACCCAAAATGTTGGGAATTCTATTTTTAGTAGGGCCATTCAAGTTAGAATCACTTTTGTAAGCAAGTAGTCTAAAATATCTATGTATTAGACTTGTCATGGTGCCACAATAATGTCAAGTTTGTTTTTCAACCACTTGATGTGAGTATTATGTGAATGTAAACTTGTAGTTTTGAAGTTTGTGTCAATGTAGATTATTGTATAGTAGGATATCATAGAGAATTGGCATAAATGGTTTTGGGTTATTGTGCAACTTTTTAAACTGGAATTTTGGAAGTGCGTGTTTGGTTAAAAATTATTAAATTTAGATTAGAGTAGCATCTCGACCTGAAATAAGCACCTCCCAGATGGGGCATTGCATTAGGGTAGAAAGTTTTGATAGAGAAAATCTTCTATTTTGGTTTGTTATGTTTACATAAATTAAAACGTTAGTTTGATTTGTTCTTAGAAATAATTAATTTTGCAATCAATATTTTTTATTTTAATTTTTATTATAAATACTAAAATTAGTCTTAATTAAATTCATTTTTGAGAGCCATCTCAAATTTGTCTTTGCTATTTTTAAAAAAAGACAAATTATAAAATTAGTGATGGAAAGAGCAACAGATTTCAAAATAAAGTTATAGATTATAAGTTGTTTCCATTTTGAATTTTTTAATTTGAGACGAATTATTATGTCTCAAAACTTAATAATTGATTAGAGACGGATTGAATTTCCATCTTTGAATATGTCTCTGCTTTTTATTAAATTCAGATGGAATTTCGTTCTGTCTCTGAATCCGTTGCTATTTGTTGAAAATTGGAGACGAAACAAAATCTGTCTCTAAATTTCCATCTCTGAAACCCTATTCTCTTGTAGTGTTTTTCAAATGTTTGTAAAAAATAAAAAATTAGAATTTGTAATATATTAATTATGATAATTTTGATAATTAATATAATTTAAATTAATAAAATTTATTAAAATTTAAAAATAAATAAATAAACCCCTTAATTTTTTTAAAATTAGTTAATTATAAAAATATCTTGCCACAATTTTATCTTTAATTTTAAAAGTATCAAATATTTTATAATATTTTTATACAATCTCAAATATCTTAAAAAATTTATAACCTTATCCAAACATCTCTTCGTTACCAATTAATATGATATTGCATGACAACAATAAAAATCTTTTGGGATGCCAATTATATGGTGGCAACATGGAATTCAGGTAGGAGGTTTCAATCGTTTTGTCAGTCTCTGAAGCAGTCCGCTATTGTCCCACAAAATATAAATGACACTTTTGAATCCAAAAACAATCATCAGCGTTGTTATTTAATTTTGGTCCCTCACAACTGCGTAGGAAAACGAAATTGGAAGATGCAATTATGGGAAGCATTGAGGCGGTTGGGGGTCAAGTCATGTTCTCCATTTGTTTTCCGTCTTTTATCACGAGATAAGTAAGAAAAGTACATTATTTTCTCTCGCAACAATTATCAGGACATTAATTATATTCGTAATCTTTATTCTCAGACTGTATTTTAGACATACATTATGCGTAAACTACGGTTTTTATAATATAAAATAATAAAAATATTAATTTATTTTGTTAGTGTAATACTGAATATTTTAAGAATTTTAATATATTTATTTAAATTTTTTATAATAATAATAATAATAATAATAATAATAATAAATTATGACAAAACTGTTGCATTAGTTCTACTTATGAGAATTATAATAAAAATGAGGACAATATAATTACATTATCTGACAACACATAAAAAAGGAGTGGTGCTTTATTAATAGTATTAGTAATTTTGACACATTAATTCAATGTATGTGCTGAAATTTTCATAGTGCAAAATAAATAAAATATTTATTAACTTTTTTAATATAAAAAACTATGTGCTTTTAATAATTTTAATGTATTTATTGAATTCGCATTCTAAGAGAAAAGTTAAAATGCAGTAAAATAGGTGAAAGAAAAAGAAAAAAACAAATAATTGGAAAGAATAAAAGTTGGAGAGAGGAAAAAAAGAAAAATTTCCTTAACATTATTTTTTAAAAATGGAATTAATTTTGTCAACTCATTTGAAAGCATACTGCATGCTTTATATATAGTAATAGATAAATGATCAAATTTATTAGTGATCAATAAGTAGTTATTATTATTAACTTGTTTGTGGTTAACGTATGATGTAATTAGATCGCTTTATAAGCAGACATATTATAGTTGAGAACAAGGGGTGTTTGTAAAATTTGTACATCCGATGGATTGATTGTAAGTTCAAATTCTATACAGGTAGTTTGAGAACGAGTAATTATTATCTTTAAAAAGAATTATCTATTTTCCATTATAATTAGCTCCTTTAGTTTATCTATACTACATAAGAAAAGAGACTTTTGTACACTTATAATGACCACCAATTTTTAAACTACTAATTATATTTTTAACTATAAACTATATTTAATATTATATATATTATTTAGTGTGCTTGTCCATAAAATTATCCGCATTCAAACTTTCCAATAACTATGAGCTAAGATTTATCAAATATAATTTTTCACCTAGAGCATGAAATAAATTATTTTTTATTTAACTTTATATTTTTATCCAATAAAATCAAGATTTATCTAAACAAAGTAGTTCATAACTAAATTATTTTAAAATAAGGAACATTTTTATATTTCATAAATTGTTTTTGTACTTATACAAATATGATCACTTTATTTTCAATTGAAAAATTGATTATTAAAATAGTTTTATATCTCAATTAAATAATTATTTTTTAATACTTAAGATTTAAAATATATATAATTTTTAAATATTTCTTTTATCAGAACACTGTGATTTGCTTATAAAAACTTACAACTTTTAAAAGTAATAAAACAACTAAATAAACAAAAATAAATGAATTTTACTTATTAAGTTATAAGAGTAGTATAAAGTGTTTTAGTTTCTAAAATATTACATATTACAAAACATGTGGTAAACTGGTGATTAGAGAACAATCCAGTATAAGAGCTTTCATAGGTGAAATACAAAAAAATTATATGTTTCTTTTGCTAACAAATAATTAAAATTTTCAATAGTAATGCCAAAGTATATATTTGGATGAAAGCAGTAATGAACTCTAGTGCAATATATGAAATAATGCGTCTTTC
>JACGDI010002816.1:286805-315047 GCA_014898725.1 Jacaranda copaia
AATAATTATGATCAACAAATTGGTGAACATGTTAGTGATCGCAGAGGCAATGATGAGAAAAGAAAAACCTCTTATGATAGCATCCTCTTCTAAGTCAAAGGGTCCTAGGGGCTTAGAAAGGGAGGTAAGAGGAAGAAAATTTTTTCCTTGAAAGGGAAGAAACCCGAGACAAGTTCTGGGAGAGTTAAGAAGAAGGCTAAAACCAATGCAAATTGTTTCTATTGTGGTGAAAAGGGTCATTGGAAAAGAAACTGCAAAGCTTACCTAGTTACTTTTGAGAATGATATGTTTTTCTTTGAGGTGCATTTGACGACTAATTCTTCCTTATAGGTATTTGATACCGCATGTGGTTCTCATATTTGTAATTCCTTACAGGGGATGGAAAGAAGAAGAAGTCTGCGTGAAGGGGATGTGATCCTTCATCTTGGAAATGGAGCAAGAGTTGCGATCAAGGTCTAAGGCATAGTAACACTAGACTTAGGAAATTCTTGTATTGTTCTTAATCCAATAAACTATATACCTAATCTTGTTACGAATATTATTTCAATTTCTATTTTGGATAATTAAGGATTTAATTTTTCAATATCAAATGTGAAGTTGAAAGCATTAAGGAATGGTTCTTTAATTGCACAAGGTACATTAGTTAATGGATTATACATGCTTGATTTTTTCACTCCTCTAATGCATGTTCAAACAAATAAAAGAAATCTAAATATCCAAGAAGATGTCATTTTGTGGCATGCAAGACTTGGCCATATCTCTAAAAATAGGATGAACAAGTTGAAAGCTCTCAAAGAACTAAAAGTTAATAGCACCCACTTGTGAATTTTGTTTAAAGGAAAAAATGACCAAGGATCCATTTGTAGGACAAATGGAGTGAACTGCAAGTCTTTTGGATTTGATCCACATGGACATTTGTAGACCACTAAGAGGTAGTGGGAGAGGTGGCTATTCTTACTTCATCACTTTCACTAATGACCATAGTTGGTTCAAATATGTGTATCTTATGAAGTACAATTCCGAGGTTGTTGAAAAGTTCAAAGAGTATAAGAATGAAATAGAAAAGTAGAAAGAACTTAATATTAAAGCTCTTTGATCAGATCGAAGGGGAGAATACTTAAATGTTGAGTTCTTGGATTATCTTAAAGAGAATGTGATTCTCTCTCAATGGACTGCACCTTGCACCCCAACTTAATGGAGTAGTTGAGAGGAGAAACCATACCTTATTAGACATGGTACGTTCCATGTTGAGTTTTTTTGATGTACTCATATCCTTTTGGGGATATGCCTTAGAAACAGCTGTGAGGTTGCTAAATATAGTACCTTCAAAGTCAATGCTAAAAATATCATATGAGATATGGCATAGCAAAGCACCCTTTTACCACTATCTAAAAGTTTGGGGATCTCCCACCTACATGAGATGTACAATGGGGGATAGATTGTATAGTAGATCTATTTTGTACAAGTTTATGGGATACCTAAGAGAGTCTATGGGCTATTACTTCTATGATCCCTTGGAACAAAAGGTGTTTGTTTCGAGGAACACTCACTTTTTGGAAAAGGAATTTCTATTGAATATAAAAAGCATTGTCATTGAGCTTGATGAAGTTCAAAATGATCAAGAAATTTCACAAGCAGTAGAAACAACAGAGTTGCAAAAATCTAGTACACAACCTTTGAGAAGGTCGGACTGGATCAAGAAGCAACCCGAAAGGTTTGGATTCCTTCATGAGATGGGACCATCAGTGAGGATTCGAAGACCTATGAGAAAGCTATGTTGGACATAAATTTGGGATATTGATTGATGCCATGAGATCCAAAATGGACTCCATGTACTCAAATAAAGTATGGACTTTGGTAGATCTACCAAAAGGAATAGTTCCTGTTGGTTGTAAGTGGATCTACAAGCGAAAGCTTGGGGTAGATAAAGAAGTAATGACTTTTAAGGTGCGACTAATGGCAAAAGGTTACAAGCAAAGACCCGGTATCGATTTTGAGAAAACCTTTTCACCAATCATTATGCCTAAGCCCATTCAAATATCACTAGCCATAGCTACATATTTTGACTATGAGATATAGCAAATGGATGTGAAAATCACTTTCCTCAATGGTGACATTGAAGAAGAAATTTATATGAAGCAACCACAAGGTTTTACATCTAAAGGAAGTGAGCAAAAGGTTCACAAGCTCTAAAGGTCCATCTATAAACTTAAACAAGCATCTCGAAGTTAGAACATACATTTTGACAAAATAGTCAAATCGTTTGGTTTTGTCAAAAATGTGTATGAGCTATGTGTGTACAAGAAGGCTAGTGGGAGTTTAGTACAGTTTATTGTACTTTATGTCAATGACATCTTTCTCATTGGGAATGAGGTAGGAATGTTAAAGTGCACTAAAGCATGGTTATCTACACAATTCTCCATGAAAGATTTTGGAGAAGCATCCTATGTGTTGGGAATACATATCTATAGAAATAGATTGAGAAGGATATTGGGGTTTTCCCAAACCCCATACATTGATAAGATACTAAAGAGATTTAGTATGAAAGAATACAAGAGAGAGTTTCTTCCTATGGGACACGACATTCATCTCTCTAAGTCTATGGCCCCCAACATCGTTTAGGAAAAATAAAGAATATCCCAAATACCCTATGCCTTGGCAATAGATGACATAATGTATGCAGTTTAATGTACAAAATTAGATGTGGCACACTCGTTAAGTGTTATGAGTAGGCTCCAATCCAATCCTGGTGAGAATTACTGGATGGCCATAAAAATGATCTTTAAGTACTTAAGAAGAACTAAGGACTTGTTTTTAGTGTACGGCAATGGAGAATTGAAACTTAAAAGGTTTTTGGATTCTAGTTTCCAATCCTATATAGATGATCTCAAATCTACTTCTAGATTCATATTTTGCCTCAATGGCGATGCGGTAAAAAAGAAAAGTTCCAAACAAGACACCACAGCTAACTCAACCACAAAAGCAGAATATATTGCAGCTTCGAAAGCTGTAAAAGAAGGTGTTTAGATGAAAAACTTCATTCAAGAGTTGAATGTAGTGCCTAGCATTATTGAGTCAATTGTTGTCTTCTATGACACCATTGGGGCGGTAGCACAAGCTAAAGAGCCAAGATCTCATCAGTGATCCAAGCATACATTGAGGCAATATCATTTGATCTAGGAGATCATTGATAGAGGCAACATTTGAGTGAAAAGAGTTGCCTCGAAAGAGAACATAACATATCCACAGATAAAACCCCTATCGCAAAAGGTTTTTGAAGGATATCTTGAGAAGATGGGTCTTAAGGCCATGGGGTATTGGCTTTAGGGCAAGTAGGAGATTGTTGGAATAGTGCCCTGCAAGCCAATGAGATTAGCCTTGTACAAACTATTGCCTTGTAAAATAATCGTGATCAAATGATATTCTTTACATGGCCACCATCATCTTATGCTTCACGATACTTCACTTGCATTTGGATGAAGCCTTTAGATCACCTTAGACTATGGTCTTTGATTTGGTGATCATGGAATAACTTTTACATAGTTGTGATCTTAGAACTTTCAAGTCATAGAATTTTATGAGACGGGACATCTAAGATCCAGATAGACTTGCACTAATAATGCATAAATCCAAGGATTGGAGATTGCTCTATTCCACGAGCAACTGTATGAGATACAAGTATATGTTGGTGGGTGCTTATTAGAGAACAAGATACTGAAGACCCACCGAAAAATCCACTAGATAGCTGAAGTGGCAAGTCGGTAGTGGCTAGTTCTCCTACTTACGCTAGTGCATATTATTAGTCCTTTGACCTAAGGATCCATGGTAATCTTGTGTCCAATCATCATGCTTTGACTCATTCTTAACCACTTAGTACGTCTTTTAGGTTAAGATTGGGTATGAGCTACTTGGCATGGAGGTTTGTAAGATCCAAGATGTAATCCAACTCTTCACTATTGTGAAGGGTGTGTACATCTCCTATGTATTTTATAATGACCGATTCCAAGAAATCCTTGCGCAAGGCGGTGTAACAATTTGAAAAAGGAGTTTTCCAAAGGTAAGGTCACACAAATGGATTCGAACATTCAAAAAATAGAGACATAGTATCAAGGCTAATAGAGAGCTGGCAAATATCTTGCCCTAGGCATCTTTCACGAGATAGGAGACGAAATGACCGTATTTACACAGTATGCATAGAGTGATAATGATTCTCTAGAATATTCATTTCAGCTAATTAGTTGGGCTCCATGGGCTTGAGGTTAGATATTGACCATGGAGATTGGGTACTCTTCAATTAATGAGATTAATTGAATTGAGTAGATTAGTTTAAAAGGAGTTTTAAACTAGAATGAATATGAGATATTCGAAAGTCACAAGGTGTTGTGAGTTCATTTCCAATGAATAGTAGAACCTATTGGGTCACACACAAAATTCAATCAGCTTCCTAATTGATTGAGAGAATTTTCTTAGTTAGAAAAGGGATCTCTCTATCCTAATTGACTGAATTTTGGTGCCAAGTTTGAAGGTCAAATTTGACTTAATTGATTTAAATGTTAAATTAATCAACTAATTCAAGAGTTAAATTAGACCAATAATTAAAGATTTAATTATTTGGTATCAACATGACTATCAATTGATCAAGTTAACTTAAAGAGTTAAGTTAACAATTAAGCTTAAAGAATTAAGCTAGTTTGACTTAAAGGATTGAGTCAAAGCATAATTAATTAAATTAAAGAGTTTAATTTGATTAATTAGGAGGAATGCATTTTTGGAGGGAAGACTCAAATGAGATTTGAGATGGTATCTTAATTAATTTGAAATGAGATTCCAAATGTAATTAAGATGCAAATGAAATTTGGATTTCTTTTGCCACCTAAGCAATCTTGCCCCCCCTCCTTCTGGAATGTGTGATGCCACCTTGGCATCACACAAATTCACATCTATATATAGATATAGTGAGGTACACGTACACAGAGAGAAAAAGGTGTGCCAAAGGTGTGAAGAATTAGATTCTTCATTTTTCCCTCCAAAAACAACCACTTGTGCAAGCTAGCATTTCATGAGTTGAAGGCTTAGCTTTTCTTCCTCCTACCAAGTTTTGGCCTCTTCCCATTGCCAATTTTCTAGTTCTATTTTAACTTATGAATTAGAGAATTAAGGAAGTCTCATTGGCGTGTGGACTATTTCAATAGAGGCAAGATGTGTGCTTTGCTCGGTTTCTAGAGAGCTCTCTGCGCAAGGTCCGACTTTGTGATTTTCTCTAGGACAATCCAGATGGATAATCGATTTGAAGTTTTGACTGGAGATTCTTCAAGATGTTGGCTATCTTCAGTAATTTTTCCAGAATGTTTGGAGGTGATTTGATAGGGCAATGTTGCAATACTTTCATTGTGCCACAACCAGACAGAATCTGAAACTAGTAAAGTGTTCGCTTGTTTCTTTTCGAATTTGCTTATCAAAGTAATCCTCTATCTATATCTAAATCCAAGGCATGATTAGATCCATGTAATGCTTGTAGGCACTAGTTATTTTATGTTTTGAAGTTTTGATTATAAATCCTAGTGCCTATCTTGCTTTCAGGAGTAATATCTAATTTTATTTATTGCTTGCCCATTGTTGCAATATTTTTATTTTTATATTATTTATTAATTATGTCTATAATTTATAATAACATTCATATATAGCATTTTAAAAAATCTATAAATAGCACAGGCATGATGCTACTATGACAAATGTGCTAAATGCTTCAATATAAAAATAATTGATTTAAAATTAAATACGCTTTTTTTAAGAGAACTTTATAAATGATGAAAAGAATCTTTACTATAAATTTGTAGAATCAAATTAGCAAATTAAGAAGATTAGCCTTATAACAAGGCAACAGAATCCAATTATGAAGAGAATCCTTACAACAGGCTTATAGAATTCAATTATTAAATTATGAAGAGAATTTTTACAGCAAGTCAATAGAATCCAATTATAAAGAGAATCCTTACAACAAGTCAATAAAAGATGCACAGATAAGATGCACAAAAAAATTCATTCAAGTTTGAACATGATACTACTCACATAATATGGGAGATTTGATGTCATTGAAATACAAACTAATGGATATATATATGGCTAAAATTAAATGCACTTCATATATATATATATATGTACTATTATATAGCACAATTTTGTGCTTATCTAATTGTGCAATTTTGTCCACATGTCAAATTCTTAAAATTTTGAGTTTTTTTAATTCAATTTAAAATTTTTCCTTTGTTGTTTATTTACTTTTATATTCTATTTTGACATGATCAACTTACCTATTATAACTAAAATATCTTGTTGTGTTTGTCCAAAATTGAAATATAGATTTCGATATCATAAGATAATTCAAAAAATATTTATGAACATATTTTTATCTCACTAATTTTAAAAATATTTTATAAGCACCATATTAAGTCCTCTTCTCATAAAATTCTTTCTTTCAAATTTAATTTATCACGAGATAAAATGTTTTATTTGTTTTATATGTAAATTTTGTTATTCTATAATTATTCTTTTACATTTTATTTCCACATTATTTGCAATTCAATTCTATATTTTTAATCGTAGGACCTCTTTCCCCAATTAGCATAATATAATAATATTTTTTCTTTTTAATTATTTAAAGTTCATTCGTAGAAAAGTTTTAATATTTTTCTGATAATATATTTTTATATATTTTTTATTTATAATTAATTATATACTTTTCTAATATATTTAAATATTTTATCAATATTATTACTTTATTAAGTCTTTAATATTTATTTAAAATTAAAGTTCTTATGGCCAACTTAGGATTGTAATTTTTATATTATTTTAAAATATCAACACACAATACTTTTTTATTTTAGTTAATTATATTTTACATATTTATTTTCAATACTATTTTCAAATATTTCTGTATGTTCATATAAGAATTTATCTTTGATATTAAATTTTTATTTTACTATTATTTTAGTTGTAGCTCTATCAATTTATCTAAATAAAAAAATTATATATACTTCATATTTAATAATGTACTTCGAGTAATGTGATGTTTAAAATACTTAAAAATATTATAATTTTTATTAAGTCATTAAAATTATTTCAATTTTCTTATCAAATGAATGAAGAAATACTATGTATTTTTCTATAAAATATTCATTAAATTTATTAGCACTTGATTTTACCCATTTCTAATTATGTGCATATAAGAAAGAATTTTTATTTTTTTTTGTATATAATATCATGTGCTTTGATAGATTTATTTTGATCGATTGAATCTTTACTTATTGTAATAATTTTATAAGAAAATCATTTTATTGAAGAATTTCTTTTCAATAAAATATTATTTATAAATAATATTATATATACAACTACAAATTAAAATTTCATTACTAAGTAAATACTTTTTCACTATTGATGTATTTCATATTTAGTAATTTATATTCACTTTGATATCATTCACTAAAAAACATTAGATGGATACACAAAGTAATAAAATTATCTAATAAATATGAGCTCTAATAAATATTAACTTATTTTTTCGTTTAAAGTGTTATATTTTTTAATTTAATTTTATATTTTTATCCCCCAAAAAAATTTAGATTTATCTAAAAAAAGTGGTTGATATCTAAGTTATTTCAAAACAACAATCAATTTTTCATGTTTAATAAATTCTTTTATATTTATAGAGATATAATCACTTTATTTTTAGTTGAAGTAATAAAATATTTAATTTTTTAATAAAAAAATATTAAATAAATAAAAAATATTCAATCATTTGATAAAATGAATTCTTTATTTCTTAATTAAATAATTATTTCCTAGACAACTTAGAATTTAAATATATATATAACGTTTGCATAATTTATATTAAATACACTTCAAAAGTAAAATTAAAATACTTAACAATCATAATTATCTCTTAATATCATGAATTAATTAAAAAAATTTACAACTTATTTGTTGCTTATGAAAGAGATAAATAAATATTTATATAATATCAAACAATCACATTTTTATTAAAAAGTTAGGAGTTTGAGAAATGAATAATTATAAATTAATTGATTTATAAGTCCTCAATTTATCAAAGTCTTTAAAACTTAATTATTTTTACAATAATAGTTTTTAGATATGTAAAATAATTTTAGATAAAACTATTTCTATATAGAATATAACAATTTCATTGAAGAATTTGCTTCAATTATAAATAGTTAATTCCTACAACAACTATGAAATTTGAACTTTGTTTTTATATTATTAATTTAATCACTTTAGTTTTTCAGCAATATAATACTGGAGAATCATTTTTGATTATTTGAAATAAATTCTTTTACATGTGACATATATATAGTAGCAATAGTTAAATATTTTCAAAAGTTTGATAAATGACTACTTATAGCAAATGATATTAATTTTTATATTTTTAATATATTTAATTACTTTATTTTATGATTATTTTATTTAATTAGTAATAGATTTTTTTCGTTAAATGCTAAAAAAAATTAAAATTTATCTTTTAATCACATGAAATAAAATAAATATTATTATAAACAAAATAAATTATTTCAATCTTAGAATTATTTTTAGTGCATTGCACCGGGTATATACTAATATATATTATGTTGAATTAAATAAAATAAAATAAAATAAAATAATGAAAATGCCCTTCTGATAGTTAAAATTACCAATTGGCACGTAAGGCCAGTGTTTACTTAAGCGCAGCAAAACTTGAGATCAATATTAAAAATGGATGCCAAAAGTTAAAAATTCAGTTGTATGCAAATAAACTCTAATTCACTTTTCAAGCCTTTGCAACTAGGACCTGGATTGTTTGTGTTCGACAACATTTGTTTTTTATTTTACATTGTTTTGAAAATAAAAAATGCAATTGTTTGTACCATTTTTAATGAAAATATCATTCATTTTCATTATCATACCTATAAATCATCATTTTCAAACCTATAATACCTACTAATTTAAAAATAATTAAAATCCACCAATTAATTAAATATGAATTTATTTTCTATCATTCGAAGACAATGAGACCTACATAAAATTTAATGCTAATTTTTCATCACATCCCCATCCATTAACTTATTAAATAATTATTTCTTTTTCTATCTTCTCATGATTATGGTACTACAATTAATTAAAAAATAATAATTAATACTATTACATTAAAATATTTAATACTATATATTACATGAAAATATTATTTTCAATTTACATTTTTTTAAAACTTTCACAATACTTATCCAATCACATTTTCATTTCCACATATAAAATAATGTCAAAATAAAAACAAATTTAAAAATAATAAAAATAGAGAATGAAAATAAAAATACAACCAACTAGCCCCCAACAGTTCGCCGTAATATAATTACCATTCATTTGAAACAACATTTTTCATTGAACTGATACTCTCTCCATTGTGTATATAGATTTACTCAACTTTGCACCTTTTTTTTTTCTTTTGTCACAATTTGCCACCTGATATAAATATAATAACCCAAGCTAAAGGTACATATTAAGGTTGTCGTAACTAAAGTGGGGTTCAGATACAATACTCATTTTTAGCCAAGCTGACCCAATTAACCGAGCTAAACTCATGAAAAAGAGTCGAGATGCACTCAGAAGATAGCCAAGTTGCACTCAAAAGAAGAGCAGAGCTGCACTTAAAAGATAGCCGAGCTGCACTCAAATTTACTTTTGTTCTAGTAGTTTAATGCACAATCGAAAAATGAGGAACAAGGGCCACACGTGGCTTCATATTATTAATTTTGATGTATGTAAATAAGTAGTGACTTAGTGGGTAGTTATGATCCTAGTTAGTAGGGTTCTTAGTCATATAATAGACTTTGTACAAAATTGTAAGATTATAGTTAGGGGCTATAGCTATACATGACAATTATAAAAAATACAAGATTATTTTTTCAATTGGTGCTCTAGCATTTTTTGGCATCAATTTGGCTCCATCTATGGGAAGAGATTAAACAGTTAAGGTGTGATGAAATGAGTAATTCTGGAGATAACATAGAGATAGGTACGGTGATGGTGATGTAGAGTGAGCTAGCAACCACGGCTGTTGCAGTTCCACTCTCAGTAGCTGCGGCACCAACCACTTTGACAGAAGAGAGGACCATTTCAATGCCTACAATGGTAGGAGAAATGACTAATGAGAAATTGGCTAATTTTTTGTGGTTGACGTTTGGAATCATCACTTCCACTCAATCTGCTGAAGCGATGATGCAACACCCCTTTCGGTATCTCCAAAACTCGTGGTCATTCCTTAACTACTAGGAATAGCACCCAATGTCCTGTCCCTTTCTGCCCCAGTGCTTTTCCCCCATGCTCTCATCCTAGCAAATCGAACACCTCCAATAAGGATGATAGTCACACCAATGGTACCTATGCTTGTGAGTAAAACTCTTACTCGAGGCTGTATGGCAGCACCTGCTTCTGAAGTAATTACACAGGGTACGATGGTAGTTGGGCCACCAATTCCTAATAATCATGGGCTATTCATGATGGGAAACCAAGAACTAATGATGGTGCCTGTACGAGAATTACTAGGTGAAAGAGCTAAGTTGGGAGGTGATTGAGGTGTGCTCAAGGAGACAAAGATGAAAGTCCAAATTCAAATGGAAGGTGACATTGAGGTAGTGGTAGACATAGTCACAGTAAGGAGATGGAAAAGCCCTAAGCAGATTTGATTTCAGAGATTGAGGAGATGAGGAGAGAATTGTGGGAAATGAAAAGAAAGATGGGAGAAAAGGTTGGGAAAGATGTCATGACCTCTCTGTTCGTTGAAGCTATCCTGCATGACCTCTTCCAAAAGAAGCACAAGTCTTTTTCCATGCCGAGATACACTGGAGGAGCCGCCTAGAGATGGTTTGGGAAGTTACTTTCATAGTCTATTCATGCATTTGAGGATTTCTCTAGAAAGTTCCTGCATCAATTCACTAGTAGCAAATAGTATAGGCATAGTGCGCAGAGCTTGCTTTCATTTTGACAGCGAGAGAATGAGGCTCTGAGAATTCTTTTTAGGTAGTTCTCCATAGTTACACTAGAGGTCCCATTAGCCACTTCTGAGTTGTTGAGCAGTGCCTTCGCCCAAGGGCTCCGACCTAGTCATTTCTTTAAATCTTTGAGTAAAAGACTTGTGGATAGTTATAATGAACTCCTATGATGAACAAAAAAATATATCCATGCAGATGAAGACTGCAAAGTAAAAGAAAGGTAGTTTGGGAGAAAAGAAAAGAAAAAAAATAGCTTGGCTATGGAATGTGCAGAACCCCAAGCATTTTTACACGTAATCTAGTTTTGTTTTGTTTGGTTGAAATTTACATTTCTAGTTTCTATTTTCTAGTTTATTTTGCATGATCAGCTCTATTGAATATTATTTTTCCTAATTTGATTATGTAAGTTATTTTCAAATACGAAGTCTCTTCGCATCGCCTACAATTTTTCAACTCAAACGAGCTATTCCAAAAATGAACGAATGTTCTCAATGCAATTAGCTTAGATGAGCTAACCAATGAAAGATGCCTATCTAACTGAAATCATCTTGGACGAGCTAGCAAAGGACGAATGTCCAAGTCAAAAATGGCGAATGCTAAAGCAAAATCAACTCAGATGAGCTAGCAAAGGACGAATGTCCAATAAAAAAATGGCGAATGCCAAAACAAAATAAGCTCGATGAGCTAGCAAAGGATGAACGTCCAAGTAAAAAAAGTGGCGAATGCTAAAGCAAAATTAGCTCGGATGAGCTAGCAAAGGATGAATGTCCAAGAAAAAAAAGTGGCAAATGCCAAAGCAAAATTAGCTCAGACAAGTAGCAAAGGATGAATGGCCAAGCAAAAAAGCGACGATTGCCAAAATAAAATCAGCTCAGATAAGCTAGCAAAGGACAAATGTCCAAGTGAAAAAGAGCGAATGCCAAAGCAAAATCAGCTTGAACAAGCTAGCAATGGGCAAATGTCCAAGAAAAAAAGTGGCGAATGCCAAAACAAAATTAGCTTGGATGAGTTAGCAAAGGATGAATGTCCAAGCAAAAATGTGGTGAATGCCCAAGCAAAATCAGCTTTGATGAGCTAAGCAACAATGTAAAAATGTCCAAGTAGGCGAATGTCCAAGCAAAACCAGCTTGGATGAGCTAAGCAGCAATGGATGAATGCCTAAGTGAAAGAGGAAAATGCCCAAATGAAATCAACTTGAATGAGCCAAGTAGCAATGGACGAATGTCCAAGTGAAAAAGGTGAATGCCCAAATGAAATCAGCTTAGATAAGCTAGCCAAGTATGAATGTTCAGGTAAAGGCAAATGTCAGAGGTAAATTAGCTCGAATAAGCTAGCTAAGGATGAATGTTCAAGTAAAATATGGTGAATGCCAAGTATATTAGCACAAATGAGTGAGCCAAGGACAAATGTCCAAGAAAAAGATGTCAAACACCATAGCAAAATTAGCTCAGATGAGCTAAGCAGCAATGGACGAATGTCCAAGTGAAAGAGGTGAATGCCTAAATGAAATCAGCTCGAATGAGTTTAGCAATGGGTGAATGTCTAATTAAAAAAGGGTAAATACCAAAGCAAAATTAGCTCGGATGAGCTAGTAAAGAAAGAGGATGAAGGATAAATGGGAGAGTGAAATATTTACAGACATGAAAGGGAGATCAAAAGTCTCTTTAAGTTCAAACTCCACCATACATGTGTCGTATGAGATCGTGATATATGATGGCTTCATTAGTGTCACTGATAGTGCTGGAATAAAGCCTAGGGAAAGAGGAAATGTTTGCAGCTTTTGTAAAAATTTTGAGGTGACATTAGCCTACACCAAGAAAAATTTAGCGCTGAACAGATCAACTAATTCTTCTCAATATTGGCTACAAGGTCAAAATTTAACTTGGCAATAAGTCAACAAATTAAATTATTTCCAACCTATGTTTTGGCGATATTGAGTACAACAATTGATAGATTTTACATCCCTCATCTCGGTAATTATGGAAGCCAAATCAATCAATGCTATCCGAGAAGGCATCTTGGCAATTATGGAGACAATCAATTTTGCATAGTAACACATCTCGGCTTTAGATGGTAACATCCTCAGCTATTATGGAAATAAAAACAATTGAGTCATAGGGTAGTAGCTCATCTCGACAATTGTATGTTAACAAAATCAAGGTTGCATGGGATGTCGTCTCGGCAGTTGCATGGTAATAGTCAAAAATTGCATGGAAAGTCGTCTCAACAATGCCTCATTCGTGTCGAAAAAATTGATGGCAACAAAATTAAAGTTTTCATCTCAGTAATAATTAAATTTAATATATCTTTAGCTCGAACTCAGTTATAATTCAAACTACTTTGAACTAAATTGCAAGGGGAGATGTGACACGGATATAATAGCCTAAGCTAAAGGTACACATTAAGGCTGTTATAACTAGAGTGGGGTTCAGATACAATACCCCTTTTTAGCTGAGCTGACCCAATTAGCTAAGCTGAACTCATGAGAAAGGCTAAGCTGCACTCATAAGAAGAGCCAAGATGCACTTAGAAAATAGTCAAGTTGCACTGAAAAGAAGAGCCGAGCTACACTCAAAATATAATTGAGTTGTACTTAGATTTACTTTGGTTCTAGTAGTTCAATGCACAATCGAAAAATGAGGAACAAGGGCTACACGTGGCTTCATATTATTAATTCTGATGTATGCAAATAATTAGTGGCTTAGTGGGCGGTTATGATCCCAGTTAGTAAGGTTCTTAGTCATATAAAAGACTTTGTACAAAATTGTAAGACTATAGTTAGGGGCTGTAGCTAGATATGACAATTATCTTAAATACAAAATTATTTTTTCAATTGGTGCTCTTGCAAATTATTTTTTGGCATCAATATCGTTAAAAAAAAAATCCTCTTTTGTGTCTAAAATGAAAGTTATAATACCAAATTTCAAATATACCAATTTGCCGTTTTACTTATCTTATACATCTAATAAATGTTACAAGTATAAATAACCTTCATGTATTCAAAAGCTTCCCTTACCAAAAGCCTGACTTAATATTTTATTAAATTTTAAATTTTTTTCTGATATGAAGGATGAAGTTTTTACTTTATATGACTGCTATGAAAGTTACAAATATAATTTAAATATATGTCAATTTTTAATATAATAAATGTAATAATGTACACAAATAATATGCACTATCTAAAAATATTTTATTCGCTTGAGAACTACGTTCAAACAATGCTAATATACTTCTAAAAGTTAAGGCAACATTTGGTTATATTTTTTGTGTGATTTTAATATATGTTTTAGGATAATGGATGTTGAAAGTAGGATTACAGAATGTAAAAGTTATATTGGGGAATTTAATAGATTTTAGTTTACGTTTTGAGAAACACTTAAAAATTTATTTTGGGGAGTTTTGGTGTGTGTATATATATATATATATATTTTATATGTTTATTGGAGAGACATTTTTTCTATAGCAACCAAATCAATACTTTTTCGTTTCATTTTGGGTCAAAAATGAAATTGAGCAATTTTTGTTATTGTAAGAATGAAATAAGATATATAAGGTTAATTGCCCAGACCCCTCCCCCCTCCCCCCCCGAGGTTTGGCCTATTTACAATGAGGTCCAAAGGTTTGAGAAAATAACAAAAACCCCTGAGCCAATGGATAGCTGTTAAGTTGGATGGTTTCAGAGAAATGTCTATTTCACCCTTGCTGGAAAAAGGAAAAAAAGATGTAAATTTGCCAAAGACAAAAAAGACCCTTACTTGTGAAAATGATGAAAAGGCCTTTGTCTTGGTGGTGAAGAAGAGAGAAAGATAATTGTCTTCCTCATTCTTCTCATTTTCATTGAAAGAAAGAAAAATTTCTCAAAATCCCAAAAAAACCCATCGGCCTACATTCCTAAAACCCATATTCTTCTCAAACTTGTCATTATCTTTTCCATTCTAGATGTTGATTAGCAGCTATTGGAGTTCACTTTCAAGGGAGAAATTTCAAAAAACTAGGGTTTGCAACTTTGAGAAAGGTATGATTTTTTCTTCCAAAATTTGTTAATTTTGTTAAATCTTGTTATGACATTATATATTTCTTTGGAATTTGTTGAAAAATACCATTTTTTTCTATTGTTTATCATAATGTATGGATGTTTTTTTTCTATTTTGTGGGTTTTTTGTTTTTCCACCAAAAATGAACTTGAATTGGTATTTTAAACATGATTTAGTCCTGGCATGTTGATAGCTTTCAATTTTCTGATGAATGGTGTGGTAAAACTGATGTTATTAGATTGATTTTCACTGCAAAATAATGTTAGACTGCTTTATTTGTTATGGAAAATCAAATATCATTATATGTAGATTTCAGAAACGTAGAAGGGGGTAAATGTAATGTTTTGCTAATTTTAGTAATTTGTGTTTTTCAATTTTTTGTTACAGATATGGGTTATGGAATTGTTGACCTTGTTGTGTATATGCTTGACTCCACTTACAAGATTGAAAATGTAAATCCTGAAATATACATTTATAAAAAATTGATTGGTGATACATAGGGTATGCTAAGGAATGTAGCTTTTGCTCGAAATTTGGTTTTATGTTTAGGTATGATTTGGAGCATATTGGTATTAGGGAAAGGATGATAGTATGTGATGATAGGTCTCTACAGAATATATTTAAGTTCAATCAAAGTATGAAATGGATAGATTTATTCATACAAATAGAAGAGGCACCTTCTTTCGCTATTGACCATTCATTTGAGAAGTTGCTCAAGGCTATTTATGTTAATGAGGGGTGCAGCATTGACAAAATTGATGGTGAATAAGGTTTTAGTCAAGTGAAAGGGGAAGAAGTTGATCTAGTTGGTAAGAGGGTGGAGACTAAAGAGAATGAAAGTGTAAGTTTTCTAAAATTACAAATAAATTTTAGGGTTATATTAGTTTTTTATTTGAAATATGATGGGGCTTTATGTAATATATATATATATATATATAAGTTAATGGTGTATGCTAAAGTTTTATTTGAAGTATGTGGACATATTTATAGTCATGTTGCATAAATTACTTTGTATTAAGCTATTGATGATAAGTGTTTTGGAGATCCTATTGGTGAGGGTACCACTGTTGAAGTTGTTGAGGAGCATGTTATTAATGGTTCTAAATGTGTTGTTGAGGCCATCAGGATGATTCACAAGCTCCACAAACTATGGAAGAGCCTAATAATGAAAGTCCAAAAGCTCTTGAACTTGTTGCACGGCCTATGGCTGAGAGTTCAGAAGCTCCACAAGATGTGCTGGAGCCTATTGGTGAGGCAGTTGCACCTCTTAAGGATATGGTAGAGCCTGTGGCTAAGGGTTCTATAGCTCCACAAGATGTGTTGGAACCTATTAGTGAGGCTGTTGGAGCTTTAAAAGATATGGTAGACTCTATTGCTGAGGGTTCTACAACTCCACAAGATGTGCTAGAGCCTGTTATTGAGGTAGTTGCACCTTTAAAGGCTGTGGTGGAGCCTATGGCTAAGAGTTCTGTAGCTACACAAGATATGAAGGAGCTTGTTGGTGAAGCTTCCCAATTTTATGAGACTACAAACCAAGCACCTAATTTTGATGTTGTTCATCAAAGTAGTGATGCTACTCCTAACGTTAATGCTATTGCGAAGGTAATTATCAAAATATTTTTTTATGTATGTTTTGTAGCATATACTTAGTAACATTTCCCTATTTGTTCTAGATTATTGAGGGGATAATGAAGGACCTTGTTGATGACAAGGATAATGTGAATGAAATGAGAAGGAGAAAGTAGAAGCTGAGTCAAATGCATAAAAGGTAAGTTAATTGCACTTTCAAGTGTTATTTTTGTAATATTAGGGACTTGATTGTAATGTGTGAAATAAGTGCGCGAGGGTACTCAGTAATTTGGGCAATATCAAATATGTAATATGAGGTAGCAATTTTAATATGAGGGTGCATTTGTAATGTTATAGGAAATTTAATGATAAATCTATAATAGTAAAATAAAGATTGTGGGGTTTATTGTAGATTTATGTAAACAATACAGATGATGAGGTTGAAAGCAATTTTATTGGATTGGGTTGTGTTTGGGCTAATTCATCTAGGGTGGTCAAATGATTCAATACTGATATCTTCTTGGGTTGAGATCTGCAACCACTAGCAAATGTCAGACTAGCAGAGGGTAAGAACTCTAACGCCCAAGTTAGTACTAGTCGAGTAAGAAAATCGAGCAGTAGAGTAAGAGTGTATAGTAAAATGGCATATCTAGAGGGTGGTTGACAATAGGTATTTATAGCCTTCTCCAGGTGGATGATATATCTAAGATGCTCTTATCAAAGGCTTTTGTCCTTGCCTAGGAGTTATAGGTCATTTCTCATTCCTGTACTATTCTAGGTAGCATCATCTCCTGCTTTTCTGAGAGAATAGTATTCTTGAGGAGCGTCTTCTAACATAGTTGGTGATAGAGGTGATATTGGGGTAGCATGCGCTATTAATGTGGAGGCATCTAACTATCAGGGCATTAAATGCAATAAGAATACATTTCAGTGCTAGAGTAAGCACTCTGGTCAATGGTGATTAACCATAGAAAGTGGTTGACTAGAGAAATAGGTAAATGAACTAGGTGGCTTGAAACCTCCCATCGAGTAGGGTCGAGAACTAACTACTTAACCTGATAGTTATGGTCGAGTGACTCAGCCCCAGCTATTACATAAGCAAAGAAGCAATGTTCAATGGCCCAACTGGGCCTGGAAACACAGCTGGGCTTCAAATACAAAATGGGTCTTGGAGCATCCTCTAGAGTCGATAACTTTTGGGCTGGGCTTGTTAGACTATCCTAATTATGAGTCCCTTCCACTTATGTCTTGATCGAGCTTGTCGATGAAAAAGAGCAAGGAGTAGATAGCTAATTAACGATTATGGATAATCAATTAGGGTTTTTGAACTGTTGACCAGGGTTTTTAAATTATTGACCAGGATATTTGAATATTCAATTGAGGTTTGGTGCTCGATAGTCAAGTAGGCTGGGGCACTTGTTCGATATCTTGGATGGTTGGGGCAGCGGTCGAAGGTGCTGTAGTCGCCATTGAAGCTTTATCTCATCGAGTGGCTGCCAAATGATGCTCCTTGTTCCTTTAGGCCCTAACCAATGCCTCTTGCCTTGCACAAGTCATGCTTTTTTCTCAATCTGCCAACAAAAGATAATCCAAGGAGCAATTAAAACCTAGCAAAAAGTTGTGAAAATACACAATTATCACAATCGACAAGAATTTCTACCTAGTTGGTCACCCGTGAGCAAGTTCAACTCGGCTGGTGATAAGCTAGCCAACACCAAATATCTCTCTTCAGTCAGTACCGAGGCCTTAATGTGGCCAAACTTGACTAGGTCCCAAACGAAGGTGTTGGGCTAGCTTGGGGTTGGGTTTCCTGGCATCTTGACGTGCCCCCTCTACCACTCCCTAGGAATATTAAACTCCCTAGGCCCTCGAACATATAAATAATATTTGTTTTCCACTTTTGGTTGTATGATGAGGCTAGGGTAACTAAGAATTTTCAATCTGGATGCGCTGTTAGAAAGTAGAACCCAAACTCTTCAGTGCTACCCAATGTTCAGGACATAGAAAGGTGGAATAAATTTAAAAAATTTGTGAAAGAGGTTGACTGGCCTAATAAGTACATCAGCACGGCATAACTATACATAGTTGCAAAATAGTTAGGCAAAAGTAGTGTTATGCAGACTTCTAGGTCCCTTAGGAGGTCGATTATGGCAAGTGCAAGTGAGAACCTAAGTCCACACCTAAACCCCTTCTTAAACACCGTAATATAACCCTTCAGAGGTCAATGCATCCTACCCTATAGACCAGGTACCAAAAGTTCAAACTCTTCAGGAATATGGTAGGGT
The DNA here is from genome assembly GCA_014898725.1 of Jacaranda copaia. Classification (NCBI taxonomy): domain Eukaryota; kingdom Viridiplantae; phylum Streptophyta; class Magnoliopsida; order Lamiales; family Bignoniaceae; genus Jacaranda; species Jacaranda copaia. The sequence continues at coordinate 305,730 of JACGDI010002816.1, forward strand.
TCCCTAATGCATACTAAGTTAGTAGGGGTAATCTTGGAAATTATCTCGCTATAGTAGTTAGGTGTGAACAATTGACCACACGACGTTGGCACTCCACTCAAGCCAACCTCATCCCCAGAAATAGCCCTTTCATCACTTGAGCTGTTGGAGGTCAAGCTATCACTCGAAAAGCTATCAGATGTGGTCTCAGCCCCAACTTCCCTATGGAATTGTGCTCCCTAGGACCTAGTGTCCTCGCTATCTAAAGTAATTGACATATTCAACAAGCAACCAAAGAAAAAATAAAAGTGGGAAGGTAAAACTTACAAGCTATTAATGAAACTCTAAAAGCTTGGAATGAAAGAATGCTCTTTGAATTCAAAGCTCGACCAAACCAATTGCAATGAAAGTGTAAAATGAGTAATTTCACCGTGCCTATTTATAGGCACTTAGACGCGAGAACTCAATCGACAGTCATAATTTCACAGTCATCCTTTAACTCTTCTTTTTCTTTAATGTAACAAACACATTAAATGCACCAAACCCTAATCGAATATTCAAAAATTCTGGTCAATAATTCAAAAACCGTGGTCGATAGTTCAAAAACCCAGGTCAAATGTCCATAACTGTAAATTAATTTTCTACTCCCTACTCCTTTTCATCGACAAGCTCAATCAAGACTGTGAACGGGGGAGATTCATGATAACAGGCTCAGCCCAACAATTATTGACTATAGAGAATGCTCCTAAGCCTACTTCGCATTTGAAGCCCAACTGCTTTTCTAAGCCTAATTAGGCTGTTGAACATCACTTCTTTGCTTATGCAGTAACCTCAGCCAAGTTACTCGACCATAATCGCTAGGTCAAATAAATGGTTCTTGACCCTACCTGATAGGAGGCTTCAAGCTACCTAGTGAATTCAACTATTTCTCTAGTTGACCACTTTCTATAGTCGATCATCGTCGATCAGAGTACTCACTCCAGCATCAAATCATATCCCTGCTACATTTAATGCCTTAACAGTCAGTGTGCCTCCACATTAATGGCACATGCCGCCCCAGTACCATCTCTGTCAGAAAGCGCACCTCCAAAATACTATTCTCCTAGAAAAGCAGGAGGCGATGTCACCTAGAATAGTACAAGGATAAGGAATAACCTATAACTCCCAAGCAAGGACAAAGGCCCTCCACACTTGATTGGGGCATCTTAGACATATTATTCACTTAAAAAAGGCTATAAATACCCCATTGCCAGCTACCCTCCAGATATGCTATTTTTACTATACACTCTTACTCTGCTGCTCGGTTCTTTTACTCGACTAGTACTAACTTGAGCATCGAAGTGCCTTAGTTGGGGACACCTCAACTAATCTGACATTTGCTAGTGGTTGTAGATCTCAACCTAAGAAGTTATCACTATTAAATTATTCGACCACCCGAGTCCAATTAACCTAAACACAACTTAATTCAGTAAAATAGCTTTCAACCTCATCAACGGGGTTTACTAAAAGTTTATGTAAACTTTGAGGAGTTTAATTTAGTTATTTTACATACTTGTGTCCTTCATTCATAATCTAAAGTATTGTTTAAATTAAATATGTAATATGAGGATTTAGTTTTAATATGAGGGTGTATTTGCAATGTTAGAAAAAATTCATAGATAAATCTATAATAGTAACATATTGATTAGGGGCTTGTTGTAGATTTATGTAAACAATATTGGGTTTATTGAAAGTTTATGAAAACTTTGAGGAGTTTATTTTAGTTATTTTACATACTTATGTCCTTTGTACATAATCTGAAGTATTATTTATCTTTTTATTGTAATATATTATAATTTATGTTGCTAAAGATTTCTTGAATGAGGTTGTTGCTAATATCTTTTTTTGAGACTGGGGTTTGAATGAAAATGAAAATAATATAGCCAATGATCCCCATGATGATGGTGAGTCAGAGATAAGTTTCTTAGAGTCAAGTGAGGAAAAGGAAAGTGAGGTAGAGAAAAGTGAAGAAGAGGAAAGTGAATCTGAAAAGAAGTTTAGTGTTGTTGATGGTTTAGGCTTTAAGTTGTTTGACTACCAGTTAGATGACCATTGTGAGGTTCAAAACTCATTAGATGAGAAGATTTCAGATAATCCTTTAGGAGGTGCTACAGTAGACAAAGAGAATTCACCATTCTAGAAGACTCATCATTAGAAATCAAACTTCAAAAGGGAATGGTGTTATTTAATGTGTATGCCTTTAGAGATGCATTGAAAGAGTATGTCATAAGAGTTGGATTTGAGATCATTAGGATCAAGAATGATAGAAGTAGAGTGACTGCCATGTGTGTTGTTGATGGTTGCTCGTAGAGGATTCATGCTTCCACCATGCCAAATAGTGTTACTTTTTCAATCAAAACAAAAGTGCCAGATCACTCATGTGTTTGAGTTGATTACACTAAAGAAGCGTCTACTAAATTGATGACTAGAAAGTTGAAAAACGTGTTGAGTGATAATCCTACCATGAGGCCAAGAGAATTAGGATAGAGCTAAAACAATAAAAGGTTGTTCCTACTTATATGTAGCTTTACAGGGCTAAGAGAAAGGCACTTACTGATATTGAGGGCAACCGTAGTGAGTCATATGCTCAACTACCTTCATATGTGTGACGGTGATGAGGAGAATGGTGTGATGGTGATGAGGAGAAACCTTGATTCCATATTTAGCATGTAATTTGAAAGGGATGTAAAGTTTAAAGATGGTGCTGAAAGTAGTTTAATACCACAAGAACCTACTTTTAAGAGATGCTTCATGGGATTGAAAGTTTTGGAAAATAATTTTCTCAATGGATGTAGACCTTTTCTAGGATTTGATGGATGTCACCTGAAGGAGCCATATAAAGGATTTTTGCTAGCAGTAGTGAGTCTTGATGGAGACAACGACTTGTTTCCAATTGCATTTGCAATAGTTGAAACTAAATGCAAGGAGAGTTGAGGATATTTCCTTGCGTGCTTGAGGGATTTGGTTGGGGGATTTGATATTAACAAGCCCTGGACCTTCATCACTAATAGACAGAAGGTATTCCTATATTTTGTTCTCTTTCTACAACTTAAATGGTTTTATTAGTTGTCTTTGATTGACTTAAATGCTTTTTAAGTAAAACTTTAAAGGGGTAAAAATAATATCATATATAGATTTTTCAAAGTATGTACTATGATTGCATTTCAGACTATTTGTTTGTTACATCTGCAAATATGAGGGGGTAAAGGTAAGATTATAATTATTTGAAGGATCTACATTTTGTGTTTGTTATAGTTTGCTTGATGTATGTCTACAAAATTGTAAACTTTTCCAGGTGATGTCTTTTGCATGCAAATTTGATTGTCTTTGTTAGGCTTCTCAAATAGAAAGGGAGTTAAATGTAATATTTAAATTACCTTAAGGGGGTAAATGTAATTGTAACATTAACTAGAGGGTTTTCTTTGATATGTGTTAGAAAGTTACAAGATTTCTGTGATATTATTAGTGACTTCTTTTTTATTGGTAAGGCCCTATGATGCATGGATACGAATACGGCGACATGAATATGATACAACACGAACATGGTGACAAATTAAATTTTAAAATTTTAGGACACGACACAGCACCGACATGGTTATCATAATATATATAATTATATATAAGTGTTTATTAGTCATATTAATGTATGTAATGTAAAATATATATCAACATAAAGTGAAAAAAAAATCAACAGTAAATATTAAATAAGTATATTTTAAATTCAAATAAATAATGAATCCCCTAAATAAGAATAAGTATTAGACTTCATATAAATTATATAATGGAAATTTTCAATACAAAAAACTGTAATATTGGTCATAAAAAAGTATGTGATAATATAAAAATTATAACTAATAACATTTGAAAAGATTTATACTTGTCATTAAAGATTTACCATAACTTATCAATGGTGATAACTTAAATACAATTTTTGCCACTATTAAATGTGTAAAAAATAGTATTGGTGATAGAACAAAATTTTTTTGTTACTTACATATATATATAATTAGTGCCAAGTTTTCTATGATCATTTACTATTTTTTATAAATTCTTTTTTTTCATAATGTGTCTAAGCATCTAAATTTATTAGAATATTATAATCATAGTGAGATTTTGTACTAACTTTGTTTGTCATTTAAAAAGAATTTATATTATTTGTTAGCCCTTAAATTTTGTAAAGCTTAATTATAAAAAAAGAAAAAGGGCATTGTTGTGTCATAGCCTTGTCGGACACGTCCTTTAGTCGTGTCTAACACCATGTTGAATTTTATCTTTTTTATTTTAATTTTTGGAAACTTATTTGCTGTGTCCGATGCATGTTAGAGCCGTGTCAAGGCCGTGTCCCTATTTGACATGTGTCGAACACTGAACAAAGTGATTTTTGGTGTGCCCATGCATTGTTGGTAGGGCCTCATTGAAGCTATAATTGAGCTTGCTCCCAATGTAGTAAATAGGAAGTGTTGCAAGCACATTTATGCCAATTTTAGACAACACTTTTTAGGAGTGTTTTTGCAAAAATATTTTTGGATGTTTGTACATTCTTACAATGCCTAAAGTTTTAATTTAGCAATGTATAAGATCAAGGAGCATAGATGCTTTTGATTCAAGGTTGAAAAAGAATTGTGTCACAAATAATATTTTTGAATCTTTCAACTGCTGGATAGGTGAGTTGAGGTCAAAATCATTTTTAACCCTTCTTGATGGTCTTCAAACAAAGTTAATGACTAGGCTGAGGTTGTGGTTTGAGAGACAGCAGAGGTGGACTGATTGTGTTCGTGAGAATGCGGTCTCAAAGATCAATTGTTTGACGAAAGGAGTTGTATCATGCTAGTTGATAATTAGTAGTACATATGAGTTTCAAGTGTTAGATAAAGGGATGCATTACATTGTCAACTTGATGATAAGAGCTGTGATTGCAGAGAATGGGATATTTCTGGCATTCCATGCAAGCATGCTATATTGGCCATCCCACATGAGAGAGTTAGTAGATCTTTATTCAAATATTAGCTTTTATAGGACTGTTTACTTGAAGGCCAACTCAGAGGTGATACATCTAATTCCGAATATTATCTTTTGGCCTTCAGACTTGAATCCACAGCCACAAAAAGTTTTTCCCCCTAAAATGAAGAAATTGCTAGGTAGACCCAAGAAGAGCAAAAGAAAAGGGCCAGGTGAGGCACCAAATGTCATACAAAGCAAGAGATCATGCACTCTTAGATACAACACCTGCCAGTCATTTGGGCACAACAAAAGAACCTACAAACAAGCATCTCAATCTAGCTCTAAGAATAGGAAGAAGGTTTGAAGTGTCTAATTGATGGTACTAAGGCATATTTGAATTTTTAAAACTTATTGATTAATGTTTTCATTTCTTTTTGTAGAGAAGAAGTGACAAAATCTGTCCACTTTGATGCTAACACTCCTTTGACCAAAATTCTAAGAGAAATGAAGAAGAAGAAAAAGGCTAAAACTAGCTCTGCATTTGCTAAAGCACATGTGCACATGGGGGAGGAATGGAGGACAATATGGAGATATTGATTAAACATGTCCTGGTTTTTCTTTTGTCATTATAAATTTGTGAAAAACTCTATGTTGGGGTTTCTTGTCTCATGACTATATTGGAATCCTATAATGGATGTTTTTGTTATCTTGGTAGATAATTTTTTGAATATATTTTGTAAGTATTTGGATGAAGAATCTGTCAAACTTCAAATATTTAAAGGATTGAAACGTAAGGCTCTTACAGTATTTATAGTTGGTGCACAAATTTTAATCTTTCTTTCTAACATATTACGTAGTTTTATTCAAAGTTCAAGGGGGTATTTGTAGTGTTTCTTTTTTTTTAATTTATAAAAGATTGGGTTGTTCAATTTATGTAAGCTTTTTATTTTTCTAGGTTGGGAGGGGGGGTTAAAAGTAATGTTGTATAGTGTAACTTACGGGGATAAAAAAATAATATTTTTAAATGTAAAATCAAACAGCAAACAAATCAAAATTATTGAAAATTTTGTCTCATTGCCAATTGCAATGCTTTACAAAAAATCAACAAATAAAACCTTATAGTCTTAAAATGATTACAAATAGGTTTAAGGGTATTTTTGTCTCAAAAATAACCATAACAGTAACTGAAGGGCATTTTTGGATTTGCATGTAAATTTTTTGTTGATGTTAGCATTATTTTTTTAACAGAGTTTAACGGATTTTCTAAAATGTAAGACAGGGCAAAACCTCATAGGGTATCAGTAATTTCATCAAATCTTTGGATTTTTTTGTAAATAAGCCAAAGCTTAGAGGGATATGGGTAATTAACCCAAATATATATGATACATATGTATATATTGAAAAATGAAAAAGTTTTGGGAATAATGAAGGATGAGAGATGGTATTTTGGGAAAACCTATTTTAATATTTTGAAGGAAAAATGAATGTATGGTTGGTTATGTTTTTCTAAAACAAAATTATTTTGAAAAAATATAACCAAACACTCCCTATGTGGATATAGGAAGCCATGAGTTGAAGGAGAAGAGGGGCTTGCTAGTTGCATCAAGAGGGAGAAAGAGATCACATATATACACATCCGAGAGAGAAATTTGTCAACATTTTCATGACAAGGTGATGCTAATATTCGTCCTACCCAGTTGAAGGCTGTATCAGCCTGGACCTTCTTGGATGAAAATATATCCATTCGTATCCAGCCAATCAAACATTCTTCCATTTGAAGGCAATTGAATGATGCTAATCCCCTCCTACGCATACACATAGACACCCCCAAGAACTTCAGTGCTTGCCTGACATTCCCTTTTCTCTTTTTCTCTAATTTCTTCCTCCTCAGCTTCCTTCCAGCTGATGCGGTGATGGAGGCGGCATATCGATCTGCACTTGGGTCTCTACATTTTCCGGCACCAACTGAGAAACTTTTTTTCAATTCCTTGCCTTTTCCCCACAACACAACGTATGGTCCGGCCACGATCAAAACGGACCAGAGCACCCTACCCATGCACAAAAATATTAACATCAAATCAGTATTTATTAGGCCATGTTATATATGATGTGGAAAAAAAGCTTGATATATCAAAATTGCCCCCCACACGTACTATTTTAAAAATACTTAAATATTTTAAGATCCACATCTTTTTTATTCGAAATGCCCAACCAAAACTTGGAGCAAGAGCCGTATCTACTTACATTTAGGATGAACCATATAAGTTCGCCCCAATAGGATCACATAAATACCTCAATAATGTGGTGACAAATGTATTTCACCTATTCTATTTGGTTATATTTTGTTTATCACTTTTTGAACTTTAGACCAGTTTGAATTTTCTATTTCAAATAGTGATTTAGTTAGACCCCTTATTTTCTAACTTAAGAATTAGATAATTTTTTATGGAATCCCTCCCAACATTTCTAACTTGGTTCTAATTTCAATTTTGACTCAACTAGCCGAGGTCAATTTGATAACTCCACCTGCAGGAGCTAAGAAATAGGCTGACTCGGACGACCTTGGACCATTATATCTCCTACAGGCTGAAACTTCAAGCCAAACTAGCTGTTTTTTTTTTTTTTTCCTGCTTATTTTCAAAAGATTTCATTTTCATTCGCCATGTTACCATGGCATAAGCTATTGCTGATAAAGGAAATTGCAACACATACATTCTCAGGTGTAGTTTCTCTTTCAAAGGCAAAGAACTAGCGAAAGCCACCATCACGAGCACCAGGGGTAGAAATATTGACACATAGAGTGGCCCTCTCATCTTAATGCACCAGGCAACTAAGGTAAACATCAATCCAGAACAAAATATGTCCTGTTAGAATACAATATAATTGTTAGCATATTATAATTCAAGAAATTAAACTACTGCCAAAAATTTGTACAAGTTGCTAAGACCCTTGCAGATTATAACCTACTGCAATGGCTACAGTAAGGAGTCAGCTGTCCCATCCCAAATGTGTCAGAGCGAGTAACAGACGCAACTAGCCAAGGCCAGAAGTGCTACAAGAACGGGATCGTGATGATGATTTGGCATTTGTCCACTCGAACGATGATGAGTTTTAGTTATTTCGAGAAGGTTTATGTTTGTCTTCCAAATATTCAAATCAGGACCTTTGTAAAACGCGAGGAGCATTGCTCCAACTATTCCCATTATAGTTCCTACGACCTTTGCTTTACCTGCTGCGGTATTCCACCCCAGCCTCTCTAACCTGAAAACATGAACATAATTTTCATTAAAATGCCAGTAAATGTCGTTGTTCAAAAACATTGTAAGAACATTTGGATTAATGGAAATCAAATTTAGAGGGTGTTTAGCTAAATATATTTTAAACATCTTATAAGCTCTTACATTTTAAAAGATGTTTTTAGAACTTATAAGATGTTAAATCTTATTTTTAAAATAAATTGTTGAAGCATTGGAAAAAAATAAGATTTTGAAACTTATAAGATGTTAATAATGATAATTTTGTAATTATATAATTAAAAATAAAAAAGCTTATTAAGATATTCAAAATAAATTAAGGTCTCCTTACTTTTTTTAAAAAAACTTATATGTTTATAACATCACTTTTAGGATCTTACAAATTCTTTTTAAAAAAAAATTACCAAATACTTTTTATCAACTTATAAGCTCACACAAACACCCTCTTAATTACCTCAAAATAATAGCGATTAGAAATGTAATAGCTAGAATAAGATTGGTCATGGCAGAGGCAAAAGTAGCAGAAGTCAGAACCAGACTTTTCAAGTACAGATTTTGCCCCAGTGATCCCCTGCAATTAAGAAATCCATCTTCTTTCATCAGTATTAGTGTGAAATCTTAAGTTCAACCAACAAACATATGGACCTGACGGTTTCAGTCAAAACCTCTTAGAATTGGATTCTTACATAAGACCAGATAATTTCCATCACATTGCTTCAAGAACTTGAAATTTGATATATATAGCAAATAGTTCTCAAAAATTGATATGCAAAAAGGGTCTTATAATTCATCCTTAAATATATTGGACAATCCACCGCACTCAAATGAATATACATTCCTTATAAGTGTATTGTTTAGAAATTACAAAATTAAGGCAACCTAAGATCCTTCAAAATATGTTGCTGTATTTAATGTAGTTGGCAATAACCAACGATAAGGGCAGGCAGAAGTTACCATCACATAAAGCAATTAAAAAGTAAATACGCGCAAGACAATAAATTTCAACAGCATTTCCCACAAGACATTTTCTTTTCCTTTTCCGTAAGAGTTTTCTGTTGATGATAACTCTATATGCAAAGTAAGAGATAAAAGAGCTTTTTTTTTT
>JACGDI010002816.1:315095-333587 GCA_014898725.1 Jacaranda copaia
AACTTACCCGAATAAACCACAAAGAAATCCATATAAGGCTATCTTCCATGTTAATTTCGGCCTTTTTTTCCTCAAATTACAAGTATAGAAAACATCAGAGCTGTAAATGTGATAACATGAACTTAAACTGGGCTTTAGTTTATTCTATTTTTCCTTTTTTGTAGCTTCCCCATTCTCCTGAAATTCTTTTACGTCTGATTCATGTACATGTTTTAAAAATCACATGAAAATTAATTTTATCCATATATAGTACTAGTAAACGAGCGGAGCCGAGCCGAGCCAATCCTGAATCTCAAAGGCTTAAGTTTCACTCATCTAGTAACTCATGAGTTCGGGTTAGGGCTGAGCTTGACCTAGCCTAAACAATTGAGCTTGTGCTTAGTTCCTTGAATAGACGAAGGCCCAAACAAGCCTTATCTCGACTCGATAAGGTTCATTGTAGAAAAGTATAAAAGCTCTATTCTTATAAACTTGGACTAGCTTGGATTTGTTTGAGCTCATTTAGACTCAAAAGAAAATCTATAATTATAAACTTTTCAAATGATTTTATTATTTTTCCAAAAATAAAAAATAATTTATTGTTGAGCTTGGCTCGTTAAGTAGACAAAGGTTTGGGCAAGCTTTATCTCAACTTGTTAAGGCTTGTCATAGAAAAGTATAAAAACTCGATTCTTTTAAACTTGGGCTTGTATAAGCTTTGATTAGCTTAAACTCATTTAGATTCGAAAAAAAATATATAATCATAAATTTTTCAAATAATTTTATTATTTTTCCAAAAATTAAAAATAAATTATTATTATTATTCTACTACTATGTAATTGGTACTACATGCTTATGGTCTTGCTTTGTGAACCTAGATTATTAACTAGTTATACACTAAAACTAAACATTTAAACTTGTGAATTTTTCGAGTTGAATACTGTAGATCTCGGCTCAACTCGAACTTGAAAAGATCAAGACAAATTTAAATTTTCATCGATGAATTTGAACCATTCGTCACATCTCATTTGTGCTCTTAATATACAACCAAAATGACCTAGTAAAAATCATCTTAATATGAACAAAGAACTGAAACAATACTGACTCTAAAAAGGAAAAAGAAAAACTGATTATCAAGTCCCACATCATTTATCTATTGGATTAATCAATATTCTTTATTTTTTACTGAACTATGAATTAAGGGCTGAAACTTTACTAATAATGAAAAACAAAAAATAAGAAAAAGAAAAGAAAAGAAAAGAAAAGAAGAAGAAAGACAACCTTTCTGCAAAAATTGCAACAGGAACAATAAAAGCAGCACCAAACACAATTCTTAATCCCACCAAAACCGAGAGATTCATGCCATCATTTGCAGCCAGTTTGTAGCCAATATTGACCACGGCATATACGCTTTCAACCAACACCATTATCATAGTTGGCTTCAACTCATGTAGATTATTACATGTCATTGCCCAAGCAACCATCTTTATCTTCAATGTTCTCTCCTCAAACACTCTGTGTGTGTGTGTGTGTGTGAAGCAGAAGACACACAAGAGTTCGAGAAATTAATAAGGTAAGAGAGGGGGAGACAAAAACTAAGGGAGAAAGGGGAATTAAGGCAAATAAGAAGGAAAGAATTAAGGCTGTCTTTCCGAAGTTTCTTGCAAGAACAGGGGTGGGGTTTTGATGAGGAAATGTTCAAGATATATTATGTATGTGCATGTGTAAAGAGGTGGAGAGACAGAGAGCTAGTCTCTTGCTGTTTGTTCTTGAATATATCTTGACACACTGTTTGTGTGTGCGCGCGCTCTTTTGTAGAATGTGAGAAATTTTTGTCACCCTCTACATTCTTATATATCAATTAATAATTAATTTAAAGGGCACTTATTTAAAATACCAAAAATACTTTTCAATTTTATAATCAATTCCCATTTGATTTTGTTTAGAATAAACCCCCTAGTTATGTTAAAATTTTAAAGTTCACTCTTAACTCACTTGATTTGACAAAAATACCTTGAAACATAATATTTTTCACTCATTTTTTTTTCACTTTTTTTATCATAAACAAAAGCAACAATAAACCCTAACAATAGTAGTATCATTTCTAGACATAGAAAGAAAAGAAAAAATGCAACAAGCTCCACAGCGAAAAAGACAATAATCGTGGGAGCCAACAACCACCAACCCAACATCTGCATTGTCTTCTTTTCTTTTCATTTCATCATTTTTGGGTTTCTTTTTCATCATTTTTAGGTTTCTTCTTCTTCCTAGTTGCTTCCAGGTACTTCTAAGTTTCATGTATTTTTTCGACAATATCAACCATTAGTGAAGCTGAGTGTTCAATCAAGTTTTGGGAAGTTATCACTACAAAGTCCAGCTCCATATAATGTCAATTAAGAATAGTATGATTTTAATGGACATATATATTAATCTCACAAGAAAATAGAGAGAAATCAAGGCCGAGCTCTTTAGTTTGCGATATATAACTCCATATCAAAAATTGTACATGACTTTAATTGATGACGATGATGTCCTGAATATGGTCTTACTACATTTAACATTGAAAATGAACATTATTGACATCCTGGTAAACCGAAAGGATGAATCAAGTAACAGTGCCAAGAAGAGCAGTGACGTCTTAAGGTAATATTTCCACGTAATCTAAACTGTACTACAGATTGTAAAGTTTTGTACATCAAGTGTTCTGAAATTGTACTTTGTTTATTTAAAAATCTTTCTCTGCTTGGAGCATTCTACATTATACTTCTTTGAAAATAAAATTGTACTTTATTTGACAAAAATTTTACATTATTATTTAAGTTTTATACTTCAAGTGTTCTACTAATGGATTATCAAAAATTGTACTGCAGTTGCTGGGGTTTTATACTTTAGAGGTTGTGAAATTATACTTCATTATATCTAAAATTATATTTCTTTGTTTTGAAATCATACTTCATTTTACCTAAACTTGTATTCTGTTCATTGAAGTTCTATACTTTAGGTGTTTTATTTATTAATTATCCAAAATTGTATTGCAGTTACTAGGGTTTTATAAATTGTTCCAAAATTGTACTTTACTTTAAACAAATTTGTACTTCATTTATCTGAAAATATACTTCATTTTACATAAAATTGTACTCTATTATTCATGTTTTATACTTCAATTGTTCTAATAATTGATTATCCAAAATTATATTGCTATTACTAGTGGTTTATACTTGAAATGTTCCCAAACTGTACATCTTTTATCTAAAATTGCAATTTGATTTTTTGAAATTATACTTTACTTTACAAAAACTGTACTCTATTTATAGAAGTTTTATAGTGTAAATATTTTATTTATTAATTATCCAAAATTATACTGACTTTGTTGGGGTTGTATACTTCAAATATTTTGAAATTATATTTCACTTTATCTAAAATTGTACTTCTTTTTTCTGAAGTTATACTTACTTCATTTTACAAAACCTACAATCTATTCATTGAAGTACTATACTTCAAGTGTTCTAAAATTGTATTTCATTTTATCTAAACATGCGCTTCAATTAGCTAAATCTATTATTTAAGTTTTATAATTCAAGTATTCTACTAATGGATTATCAAAAATTGTACTACATGTGCTGGGGTTTTATACTTCAAGTGTTTAGCAATTATATTTCACTTTATCTAAAATTGTACTTTTTTTATGAAATTATACTTCATTTTATACTTTATTTTATCTAAACATGTATTCTATTTATTGAAATTTCTATACTTCAAGTGTTCTATTTATTAATTATCCAAAACTGTATTGCAATTGTTAGGGTTTTATACTTCAACTATTCAAAATTGAACTTCATTTTATACAAATTTGTACTCTAATTATTTAAAATTTTACTTTATTTCACGTAAAATTATATTCTATTATTTAAATTTTATACTTCAAATGTTCTACTAATTGATTATCCAAAATAATACTGCTATCACTAGCGATTTGTACTTGAAAGTGCTCCCAAACTGTACATATTTTCTCTAAAATTGTAATTCAATTTTCTAAAATTATACACTTTACAAAATTTATAATCTATTTATAGAAATTTTATATTTTAAGTATTCTATTTATTGATTATTCAAAATTATATTGCCTTTGTTGGGATTTTATACTTCAAGTATTTTGAAATTCTACTTTATTTTATCTAAAATTGTACTTTAGTTTTCTGAAATTATACTCACTTTATTTTACAAAACTTGTAATTTATTCATTAAAATACTATACTTCAGGTGTTCCAAAATTGTACTTCGTTTTATCTAAATCTATACTTCAATTAGCTGAATCTATTATTTAAGTTTTACTAATAGATTATCAAAAAATTGTACTGCATGCACTAGGGTTTTATACTTCAAGTATTTTAAAATTATACTTAACTTTATTAAAATTGTATTTCTTTTTTTTTTTTGAAATTATATTTTATTTTACCTAAATATGTACTCTATTCATTAATGTTCTACACTTCAAGTGTTCTATTCATTGATTATCCAAAATTATATTGCCTTTGCTGGGGATTTTATACTTCACATGTTTTGAAATTATATGTTACTTTATCTAAAATTGTACTTCTATTTTCTGAAAGTATACTTACTTCATTTTACATAAACTTGTACTGCATTAGCTAAGGTTTTATACTTCATATTTTTGAAATTATACTTTATCTTGTACTTTATTTTTTGGAATTATACCTCATTTTATACTTTACCTAAACCTGTACTCTATTCAATAAAGCTCTATACTGCAAAGGTTCTGAAATTATATTTTATTTTATCGAAACTTGTACTTTAGTTATCTAAATCTATTATTTAAGTTTTATATTTCAAGTGTTCTACTAATGGATTATCAAAAATTATACTGCAATTGCTACGATTTTATACTTCAGATGTCCTGAAATTATACTTCACTTTATTAAAATTGCACTTCTTCTTTTTTTGAAATTGTACTTCATTTGTCAACCTTAAGGGATACAATCAAGAAGAAAATTGGTTTGACCAATGCATCGCACAATGAATTGATTTTAAATAGCAACTCAATTGATGCATGGATGAATTGCATAGATGGGGAGGATTAGACATTCAAGGATGCTCAGGAGTTTAAAATTATGCTTAAAAATTATGCGGTGTCTACTTTGCTGTCATTTAAAAATGAGAAAAATGACAACAAAAAAATCATAGTCGTTTGTAGTGATGAAAATTGCAAATAAAGAATCAATGCACATGAGGTTGATAAATTATTTGGCATTCGAAAATGCAATCTAGAGCACATATGTGGTGAGGCTAATCTTTGGACAATGGGACATCCTAATCTACTTGGATTGCTAACATTGTGAAGGATAAATTGATATTAGAGCCATATTATCGGCCCTCTACCATATCGAAAGATGTCCACAGAGAATACGATGTGGAACTTAGGTACCATAAAGCATAGATGTGTGCGGAATTAGCTATGCATGACATCCATGGCACTGAGAAAGGGTCTTATGATAAGTTAAAGTAGTATTGTGGTGCTGTGAAGAGGACAAACCCTGAAAGTATTGCAGACTGTGAAACTGACCCAATTAGTTGAAAATCTCATCAACTATTTATATGTTTCAATGCCTACCTTATTGGTTTTCTTAGGGGATACATGCCGTTGACATTTTTAGACAGCACCCATATTAAAAATAAATACAAAGGATGTTTACTCAATGCTGTCAGTAAGGATACTAATGATAACTTATTCACACTAGCATATGCAGTTGTTAACTCTGAAAATGATATTAATTGGGAGTGGTTCTACTTCAAGCTAAGAAGTATCTTAGATTCTCAATATCTACCTAGCTTATCAAGGTTTACTTTCTTCTCCAATCGACATCCAGGTTTTCTTAGGGCCCTTCCCATGATATCTTTCAGTAGTCACCATGTATATTGCTTGAGACACTTAGTAGATAACTTTAAGAAACAAGTAAGTATACTTTGTCTTTGTTTGTGAAACAGCTATGTGAAATAAATTAGAATGTGAAATAAACTCTAATTTGTAACATTTAGCACCTTATTGTTCTATTAATTTAAATTCAAGTATTAACGAAGTACCCTCTACATATTAAGAAACATTGGTGTTTTTGTTTTTATGAAAGCTGCATATGTGCCTATAAAGCAGGAGTATACACGGCATCTTGAAGTCATTGCCGCTCACCAGAGACTTTATTGTGTAGTTTGACCCATCATGTTGGGCAAATTTCTTATTCAATAGAGATCGATTGGGGGTAAGAAACAATAATCAAGCAAAATGCTGGAATAATTGAATTAAACCAACCCAATTTATGCCAATTGCAGCCATAGTTGATCACATATGCATGCAAATAATGGTTTTGATGCATGATCGATGAGAAGAATCTCATAAGATAGTTGGTCAATTATGTCCCAAGTAAAAGAAGAAGTTAGCAATCAATCATATGCATTCTCTTAACTTAAAAGTTGTCATGTGCAGCGGTTGGAGCTTTGAGGTGATTGAACAAGATAAATTGTATGCTATAGATTTACATAGTAGTGTTTGTTTGTGCAGAGCATGGCAGACTGATAAAATACCATGCAAACATGCTTGTGCTCGTATTAAGTCAAGGTCACTTTCACTGTATGACTTCACCGATCAATACTATCGAGTTGAGATGTATCAATAAACATACCAAGTAGTGATAAATCCTATTCCTACATTTGATATGAATCTATTCCCGCAAGATAATGATGGCGTCATTAATGCATCTGATTGCCAATCTCAGCCTGGACATACAAGGACATAGAGGACTCCATCACAAATTGAGAAATGTGTAATTAAATGTAAAAGGTGTGGTAGAATAGGACACAATCATTGAACCTGCAAAAATTCAGTAAACTAGTTAAATTTTGTACCTAAATCTAGGATAATTGTACTTGATTTTTTGACATTTGTACCTCGACAAAACACATTTTATACTTTATTTGTTTTGGATTTGTACTTTATTGCCCTCAAATTATACTCAAATTGGCTATCCAATTTCAATGAAATTGAAATGTACTTCAATAAAACACATTTTATGCTTTATTCTAGGATTGTACTTCATTTTCCTTGAATTATACTCATATTTACTACCTAGTTTCAATTGAATTAAAGTGAATTTCAACGAAACACATTTTATACTTTATTTGTTCTGGGTCTATACTTCATTATCCTTGAATTGTACTCACATTCACTGTCCAATTTCAATTGAATTAAAGTATACTTCAACAAAATACATTTTATACTTTGTTTATTCTGGGTTTATGCTTCATTGCTTTCAAATTATTGTCAAATTGGCTGCTCAGTTTCAATTGAATTGAAGTGTATTTTAATTAAACACATTTTATACTTTGTTTGTCTTGGGTCTATGCTTCATTGCCCTCGAATTGTACTCAAATTTGTTGCCTATTTTCAATAGAATTAAAGTGTAATTCAACGCAACACAGGTTATACTTTGTCTGTTCCACGTTTGTACTTTATTTTTCTCAAATTGTACTCAATTCACTATCCAATTTTAATTGAAAATATTATAAATACTTGATGAAAAATTATACTTACATACAAAATAATATTATATATAAAGTATGCTTCAATTTACATATATATTTACATATAAAGTGTGATTCAAATTCTGGCATTTTTATGACTTAATATTGTATATGCTATTGCCACATAATATTTATCCATGTCAATTCTTTTATTAGTTCTCCAGAACTCGAGGGTATCTCTAGCAAAATATTCTACCCAAAGCCACACATAGACACCACAATCCACTACACCCTTTTGTTGTCTGCTTTTTTTTTTCCTCATGTATTCATCCACATGACACCCCAATGAAAGCTTTTTGTACCAAGAATAGAATGAAGCCTACAAAACTATTGATCAATTGTTGACTCCCTACTTTATGAAGAAATCATAGAGAAATGAAGCAAACTTACAATGGTAGTAGCTGTTGGTTTGTATCTGACGGCCATTATTGAATTCATGTACAAGAAAAAATGAGTCCAGGTGTCGAGAACAACCAAAAACTAGTAATGGTGCCAACCAATTGGTAGGATTATGTAACAATACTGGTTTACAATATCCAACGTGAGCTCTTCTAAATCTTTACTGGTGAAGGAGTTAAGTGTAGATATCA
Source organism: Jacaranda copaia (assembly GCA_014898725.1). NCBI lineage: Eukaryota > Viridiplantae > Streptophyta > Magnoliopsida > Lamiales > Bignoniaceae > Jacaranda > Jacaranda copaia. The sequence goes on from JACGDI010002816.1 coordinate 323,255, forward strand.
ACTCCACAAATTCTTCATCCATAAAATCCTTCATATTGCATACCTCGAGTCTATCTAATATATTAGCCTATGAAGTATAAAATAAATGGTTAGACTTATTGAAAACATGAACTAAATTAAGTTAGAAAACGGCCGCATATCTACACTATTGTGAATGTAAACCACACCTTGTGGTGACACTTGTTGCTGAAAGATGGACTACGTAATATTGACATGTAGTAGTCCACTATATCACTGGAAAGTTCTCTTCCAAATAAGAGCTCATAAAAGTTTCTTCCATCTAGAACCTATCTTGTTCTCTCCTAAATAGTTACCCTACACAATTGTTAATTATTAGTTCAAAAATTATCTCTTCTAACAAAGTTGTCGATAACTTCTTTCTCTTCTACTGGAATAAGAACCCGACCTCTACAATCAGTCCTTCCTTTATAGGGATTAAGTGCTTCAATCTTTGGGCTAACTGGTTTATCTACCACTTGGATTGGGTTGATGTCTTTGGTCTCTTGTAGTACAAAATACAACACATTAAGTTCAAAGTATCAACTATTGAAGTATAAAAGATTAACACATTAAGTAAAAAGTATCAACTATTAAAGTATCCCCTATTGAAGTACAAAATATAACCAACATGGAGAACAAAACCCAAGCACATTAAGTACAAAGTATCAGCTATTGAAATATCCCCTATTGAAGTACAAAATATAACCAACATGGAGTACAAAACTCACGCACATTAAGTACAAAGTATCAACTATTGAAGTATCCCTTATTGAAGAACCAAATATAACCAACATGAAGTACAAAACTTAAGCATATTAGGTATGAAGTATCAACTATTAAGCACAAAAGATCAGCATATGAAGTAAAAATATCGCCAACCTAAAGTGCAAAAGATTAGCATATTAAGTATAAATATCACCAACTTGGAGTACAAAAGATTAGCACATTAAGTACAAATATCACCAACATGAAGTATAAGATATTATCACATTAAGTAAAAATATCAACCAATCAAGTATAAGATATTATTACATTTATTACAAACAGATAGTTTACAAATGAAATGCAAATGGCAAAAATTTAAAATATTAAGTAGTTTACAACACGTTCTTCTCTTCTTGTTCTTTGTTTTTTTGTGCACGAGGATGAGGATGATAGGTCTTTATCGCTTGTCTTGCTCTTTTGGCTAGTGTAATGCTCTAGGGGCTAACAAAATCTGTAGATTTCTATTTTAGCTTCATGTTTTCTCGATTATGCGCATTTATCACAATCAAGAACTTGGCATTTGCCACTTCAATCTTAGATTTCTCGAACTATGCTGCTTAAATTGGTACATAAAGTTCTATCTTCAAAGGTATAGGGGAACCTGAAGGATCATGACAGTGCTTTGTTCAACTTTCTTTATCCACCGTGTCTTCATATCCATCTCCTTCTTTCTGTGCATCATCTACCAAATCAAGTCCCCCTTTATGTGCATACTCACCAGCTTCCTGTTCAAGCTCCTTCCCATCAATTTTGTCCTCAGCTAGATGCTCTTTCTCACCACCCTACTCCTTCATTACCATTATATTGAATAAAACAATTTTTTCTTTCAATGATTTGATTTTTTCAACTTTTGCTACAATAATTGCTTCATATATTGTATGATCACAAACATGGACACTGATAGTAGTACTAGCAGCCTCTGATTTCTTGATCAAAACTGTCAATTCTAACTCTTCTGGAGTAGGGTTGAGGACTACAATCTATTACAATGAAAATAATTATCAAATTCAAATTATTATATAAAAAGTTAATAATGAATTATTACAATTATTACCATATCTATTGCATACTTCAAACTTGAATGTTTTATACTACAGTTGCTTCTAAAATATACTACAGATATACAAATTATATACTACACTTTCATTTAATGTATACTGTTGGCTTAAATGTTTTATATTATAGTTGCTTCTAAAATATATTGCACATACAAAGATAATATACTATACTTTCAATTAATGTATACTACACGTTTGAATATTTTTATACTATAGATGCTTCTAAAATGTACTGCAATTACACTAATTATATACTACACTTTTGTCTAATGTGTACTCCAAACTTGAATATTTATATTATATTTGCTTCTAAAATGTACTACATGTACACAAATTATATACTATAATTTTATTTAATCTACAGGCTTGAATGTTTTATACTACAAATACTTTTAAAATGTACTGCAGCTATACAGATTATATATTACAATTTTGCCTAATGTGTACTGCAAGTTTGAATGTTTTATATTACATTTGCTTCTAAAATATATTGTATGTACATAGATTATATACTACACTTTTGTCTAATAAATACTGCGAGTTTGAATGTTTTATACTATATTTGCATTTAAAATGTATTGTAGTTACACAGATTATATACTATAATTTTGCCTAATATGTATTGCGAGTTTGAATGCTTTATATTACATTTACTTCTAAAATGTACTATAGTTACAAAAATTATATACTATACTTTTGCTAATGTGTACTGCAAGTTTGGATGTTTTATATTACAAATAATACATTTTTACTTTCAGATAGTTTTACCATATAATTTCACCATATAATTTTAAGTAAAAAGAAGTATAAACCCCAAAAAGGCGAAGTCCAATTTTCATGCCCTTCAAGTACAAATCAGAAACTTTTCATTTTACAACAAAAATCATATATATATATATATATATGTGTATATATCAAATGGGTTTAAGTGTTTAACAACTAAAAAAGGAATAAAAACCCTAAACACGAGAAAATAGACAAGAAATAAGTGTAACACTGAAAAATCACAAACATTTGAAATTGTAAATGCAGAAAACATACATCTGTTTCTTTTGATCACTTTTTTTTGTATTTAGCTTCTTTTTGCAGCTGTTTTTCCTTCCATTGTTGCAGAAAAATGGCAGAAATTTTGGTGTCTTTTTTTTTTCTTCACTTCTTCTTCTCGAGTCAATGGCAGAGGAATGGTTTTGCACCCTTTTCTTTTTGCACTTTTGAGAAGTCGATTTCAAATAAAAAGAAAAAAGAAAAAAAGAAAGTATTCTTCTTGGAAAGAGAAACGCATTTCTCTTGTATTTTTGTTGTTTTTTTTTTTTTCCTAATACAATAGTATATAGGTTTTTCTAAAAGATATGGAGAGTGATATCTAAATTTTTGTGAAAAAATAAGGAGTTTAGTGAGTAAAAATTCAATTAGGGACTAACACTAAATTGAAAGTAGGATTAAAATTTTTTTTCTAATTAATTATTAATATAACGTATTTCAATATTTAATAAATTAAGGAGGACAATAAAGTATACTCACACAAGTGAAGCAAATCCTCGTACTTTTAATAGAACTTGATCCAAAACACATCGTATTTATAGAATATTGGATCTCAAATTCACTGTTTGGGACAAAGAGAAAGAAAAAGAAAAATTAGTTTGTAATCATCCCTTCATTAAAACCTAAATGCTATCATTATAAATATTGGTTGGATTTTATGTTTCCATTTTTTTTCTACAGATATTGTGGAAACCAAACACACTATTTTTTTCTAAATGTAACATATATATATATATATAATTTCATTTGACAAAAAATCCGTACCATCTATCTCATAAAATGTTTTACTAGATCAAATGCTAAACTCTGAACTAAAATTATAAGTTAGTGGTCAATTATTTTAATTATATTTTTTTCACTTATATGTTTGAGGTTTGGAATTTGAATCCTAATAAACCATTAGAATGCACATGCATATGAAAAAAATTTAAAAACTCAAATTACAAAAAGAAAGTTAAAATGAAAAGAAGAAGAAGAAGAAGAAGAAAGAAGGTCAGCAAAATACTCCTAATTAGGGTCGTTAAAAAGTTGAATTTGGATCAAAAGTCATATCTAAGTCCCAATTTCACTATCAAAATATTCAAATTCGATTCGATATCTTATAGGATCTTTATTAATTAGTATCATATCTGAATCCAATGGATATCTCAAATTCAACCAAAAAATCTGATCCGATAATATTTTTTTTCTCTTTTGGATTGTATAAAAATATTGTATTTACAAAGTAAATTTACATTATATTCTAACAACTTTTAATTATGTATTAGCTCAAAATTTAAATATTTGAATACTAAGCCCTTACTTCACATCATATTAATACATAAGTAAATTATTACACATTATTATATTTGATATTTTTTTAGAGTATCCCTCTTATTTTTGGGCTAAGACTCAATATAAAAAGCAATAATATAGACATTAAGTCAACATAATATATACACTTCATTTTAAAATCTTTATAACATTATATATAAGACTATTAGTTTAATTAAAAAAAATATTAAAGTTTGAATTCATATTTTTGATAAATCGAATTGCTTAATTCTATATCAAATTTGCTTATTTCAAAATATGAATATTTATAATTAAATTTGATTCGTAAAATATTCTAATTAATTAAAAATTTTAAAATTCCAATTGAATTCGAATCAAATTCCAATCTTAATTTGGAAACTTTTGATAGCCCAATTAATAGATTGCAAACTCTTCAGAAACACGGACCATAATAATTGTTGTGGTCCCCAAAATTTGAGCCCAAGCCACTTGTTGGACTTTCTATAATGGATTAGACTCCGCCCAAGACAGAATAGAGTTACATAAAAGAGGGCTGTGAGTGGATTGAATTTGAATTCAATCTAAATTGAATTTAAATTTTAAAATTTTTATTTTATTAAAATATTTTATGGATCATATCTAATTATAAATATTTATGATCTAAATAAATAGATTGGATATGAAATTAAATAATTCGATCCATTAAATATTCAAATTCAAACTTTAGTAATTTTTTATTAAATTAATACGCTTATGTATAATATTAATAAAGATTTTAAAATAAAATTTGTATATATTATATTGACCTAATATCTATATTAACGTCTATGTTATAATATTAATGTTGAATTTTTAGTCTAAAAAATAATAAGAACGCTGATAAAATGTTAAATATAATAATATATAATAATTTACATATGCATTAATATAATGTGAATAAGAGTTTAGTCTTCTTTAACTTTTCAACTAATATATAATAAAAAGTTTTTAAAAATTTAAATATGATGTAAATTTACTTAATAAATACAAAATTTTTATACAATCCAAAAGAAAATGGATTAAAAAAAATATTAAATCAAATTGAATTTTTTTTTTATCAAATTTTGGATATTCATCGAATTTGAATACAATATTGACTAATAAAATTCTTATAAAATATCAATATGAATTTTAATAATCGAATTTAAATTTGGATATGGTTGATTCAATCCAAATTCAACTCGTTGATAACCCTACATAAAAGGATTAAATTACATTCAAACCAATGAAAAAGAAAACTTTTTAGAATTTTTTTTATGTCTGTGGAGGATCTGAAACGTGTACATAAACTTCACATGAACTCCATAAAATTAATAATTGTGATTGTTAAAGATGTAAAAATAAAAATGTGGCGTTATTCATTTACTTAATTATTACCCCTTTTCTTTTCTTTTCTTTTTTTTCATGCAATAACTAATTATTGTCCACAGACCACACAAAGATCTTTTGGAAAAAATAAAAATAAAAATATGCCACAAAGACAGCAAACAAATGTCTGAGAAACAGAACAGTTTTGGAAAGAAAATCGCTGGTTGCCATGGACTTTCCTTGAATATTTCTATGCCTTAGATAGAACCTCGGAGCCCTCGCTCAAACCGTACAATCCTTCTGAGAGAACACAATATATAAACCTCGTACTAGGGCACACAATCAAATCATCATAATCATAAGCGCCTTAATATCCGCGTCTTCTTTCGTCTTTCTTGGCAATCTTTCTCTCTCGAAATTTGAGAAAAAACACAAGTGCTTAATTCCCCATCGGAGAGAAAGGGTTGCTTTTGCTTCGACAAACCGAGAGAAAAATGGGTGCCTGCGCTAGCGTACCAAAGAAAATGAGGGATGAAGCCGCCGCCCCCGTCCCCGCACCAGAACCACGCAAGGAGGAAACCACCGCCAGCGAGGCGGCGGAGGCCAAGGTGGAGGAAGCGGGCGACAAGAAGGCGGAAGACGGGAATGCAAAGCAGGAAGAGAAGGACGCAAAGGTAATTAATTCGTTAAATAGCTAGATATACATACATGTTATAGATACATGCATGTATGTATCATGTATGCCTTTTTTTAACTATAATTTGATGTTTAATGCTATATTTGGAATTATGGGTGGAAAAAAGGAAAACTAATTTCAATCACAATTTTCAAACTATTTTTCATAATTACGTGCACAAATATTTTTCTGGCATTTTTCTTTCAAAAATGATCACAAGTAGAATAAGTCTCTCTCCAAGACTTATTAATACAAGTATCAATATTAGTTGGTCTGCCACAATAAGATTGATGCTAGCTGTGCTTGATTTTGAATTTTAAGGAGAAAATATTATAAAAATATTTTTTATTTTAAATAATAATGTATATATGCTTTATTGTTTGATCCTTTTGTTTTTCCTTCATCTCTTTTCTTATAAAAATTCAAGACCGAATCGATGAAAATATTTTTCTCATTTAAATATATTAATCCTTCGTATCTCAAATTTTGATACTTTTCCTTTTATTGACATGATTACTATGTGATTTGCTTTTTTTATCTTTTCTTTCATAATTTGCTTTAGTTGGCTAGTGATTTCATCCAATACACATTTAATAATTGGAGGCCAAATATATATAGTAATTTACTCTTGTTTTCCTTTTATTTATTTCTCAAGAAAGAAGGAATTATTTTGATGTGTTACTTCTCCAAACAGTAAAAACAATGTCTCTTGAGAGAAAATAAATCCGTCTAACATTATTAAAAAAATTTAACTTTTACGTTTTTATTTTTTATTTTTTTCATAAATCCTTGGCAGGCTGAAGCACCTGAGAAAGCCGCAGAAGTTGAGAGTGAAAAATCGAAGACGGAAGCTCCGGCGACATCTGAACGGGCGGCTGCCACCGAGGAGGAGAAGAAAACAGAAGTGGCGACTTCGGAACCGGCCGCCGCTGCTGTGACGGAGGAAAAGAAAACAGAAGCCGCAACGCCGGAACCGGCCGCTGCCACCAAGGAGGAAAAGAAAACAGAAGTGGCGATGTCGGAGCCGGCCGCTGCCACCAAGGAGGAGAAGAAAGTGGCGGATGAAAAATGATCGTACGCTTATGGTTTATTTTCTTGCTACTGATTCATAGTAATAGGGACTTTATTTCTAATCAGTAGTTGATTAATGGTTGTTTGCTTATTTGTTATTTTCTTTTTTAATATTAATTTTTTGTTTATATTTGAAGATTATTATGTAAGGGTTTATATTAATTTCTATTTTCTGATTTCTTTGGTTGCATTATATTCCATCTTGAATTTTAGTAAAAAATATATATAATAATATAAAACAATTAAAATAATAAAAAACATGGCAATTCAAAATTTAAGGTTTGAAATGTTTGATTCAAAAATTGAAAATAAAGACCATTTTTGCTTTGACAAACCATACAAAACAGGCTTCGCATTGGGATAAATTGGGACAGGTTTCCTTAAACTTGAATCCATCCTGCATTTGAAAATATTTTAAAACTCACCCCGCCCCATTCCTTGAGTTTTAGGTTTGAAAATTTTAATTTGTCCCACACTAATTATGTAAAATCCACACTCGCTCCATCCCCCCTTCCCCTGCACCTATCAATTCTTTTTTTTTTAAAACTATCACAGTACAATCTTATAAAATTTAATATAAAAAAGTTCAACAACATGATATTAATATTTAAATATATTAATTAAAAATTAAAATATAAACATCAACAAAATAATATTCAAATATATTAATCAAAAATTAAAATATAAAAATAATTCAATCGTACAAATATATAATATATTATATATTATAATTATATAAGTGCTCGGGATAGGGTGGTCATAAACCCGAATCTGCCCCCACATGAAATTCATATTAAAAAATGGGATGGATATCCACAAGATAAATTGAAATTGCCAAGCCTATTACAAAATATATGCATTAATCAATCAAATGTTAAATTGGATTTTTAAGTTTTAAAGATCTATTTAAATGGATTATGTGGAGATCATTATGTTGTATTGAAGTAGAAAAAATGAAAACAAAAACGTTCAAAAAATGAAGCATAAAGCACTATTATTTAAAGTGAGGAAAATATTTTTCTTCTCAGCATCCCAAAACCAAAGTTAACTTTAATTTTTAAAGAATTTATGCATGGATTATTGTGAATTGTCATGTACTAAATCACAAGATCGTAAATGACAAATAACTAAGTACATAATGAGAATTATTTGTTATTTAATATACATGAGTGCATTATGAATTTTTTGTTTTAAGTTCAGACAAGGGAAAAAAATTGACCTAATAAATAAAAAGAAATAATACATGAATTCATAGACTTATGAGTAAAATGCGAAGGTAAAGAATTCTAGAGCAAAAATACAATATAATCTTTTTATATGTATCGTACTTGTACTTATTTTTAGTTATGCAAAAAAATTATTTTACATGTATTGTTAAATTACATAATTTATAATCATGACACTACTTATAGATAACTATTTACTAAAATATTAGAACTTTTATTTTCTTTTTTTTTTATATTCAATTAGTACTTATAAACAATTTTTGATATATTATAGATTTCAAATATATAAAATTAATATTTGTTTAAATGGACACAACTTTTAACCAAAGAAAGGAGAAAGTACAGAGAGAACAAGAGTTACGGGGACAAATTCAGTCACAACAGTTTTCCCACTCTGTAGCAAGCCAGAAACTCCCCAAAAGTACTAGAGAAAATGGTGGGTGTCGAATTCAACAAAAATAAATTTATATTTTTAAAAAATAATTTGTAATTAATAGTGAGTAGAGTTATATTTCACAAAAATTGGTAAATTTTATTTCTTTTAAGTTTACTACATAAAATAGAAAAGAATGGGGGATTTTTATGAAAACAAAAACTTAAAATTTTAAAAATAAAATAGATCACAAATAAAATCAGCAATCAATGAGAATGAAATTTAACCTAAGGTAAAATCTCAGTTTAGTTCGCAGATTTGATCATTGATGTAAAGATAAATTCCTCTTTTCCTAAATAAACTGGTTATAGTTATTCGAACGTCATAATAACCAATCTTTCCATACTATCTCGATAACTAAGAAAAAATTCATTAGTCATTTCCCTTGCCAATAAACAACTCTAAAGAAATGTTCCTAAAATTTAATTTATCAGCAATATTAAAAACTAGAGAGACCCAACCCTAGCCAATAAATACACAAATGGGATTCATTTAAACTAGATTATGCATCCACATAACATAAATCATGCATATCTCCACACATAACTATGTTATTTGCCACAAGTATTAGAACAATTAAATAATTACGGATTTAATGTTCTAATTAATAGAACAAATATTCTAAACTATCAAATTTAGGCCTTAAATTCAATAAACCTAAATATTCGTAATGAAAATAGAAGATAAATAAATACTCAAGAAATAAGAAACACGAATAAAATTATTTAGATCTCATAAATACTGAAGAACCCAAACTTTGATATTCCCTTAGGCTAGAACAAGAGTTTAGCAACTCATGTTTGAGAGAAATACATAGAAAAATAAAATATGCTGAATTAAAAATATCAAAAAGCTTCTATGAAAGATTCCTAATTCCCTATAAATAGCATACTACTCCTAATGCAATTAGAAAACTAAATAAGAGTCCTACCAAAATAGGAAAACTTAAATTCTCCTAATTAAAAAAATAGAAATTAAAATATTCCAAACATATACAACTGTCGAAATAAGTTGAATGCTTCATTATCAAATTTGCATAAAGTTTTGGGAAGTAAAACACCCCCGCACTCAAAATATTTCCTTCTTTCATTCCTCATCTCCACAAGAATACGATTTTTGTTCCAACTATGTCAAATACTCGATTTTGAACTGCATTTAGCTCGAATCTTCAATTTGCTTTACAAAATATAAAATGAAACTTAAAATCCAATAATTAAGCATTTTTACTATTAACCGTAAGGGAAAATTATACAAATTAAATGAAAAATATGCAACTTAACAAATTCTCCCACACTTAAACAATGCTTGTCCTCAAGCATACAATAGCTCCAATTTATCAACCTTTCTCACAATCCTTTCTTTCTATTTCTCAACTTGTCCCCAAATTGTTCAAATTATCACATTTTGGAGGGCTGAATCAAGACACAAGTAAGAACATGCA
>JACGDI010002816.1:342895-366443 GCA_014898725.1 Jacaranda copaia
GGCCTGTTGGGCTATCCCATATCAAACCTCTTTTGTTCATTGTGCTTGAAATAGCCCTCTACTTGCCCTTCATTGGAGCAAGCATATTCTTTCACTCTTAAGATCATCATATGAGGCATCCATCCCAACATAAGAAATAGTAGTAATCAAAACCTTAACCAACTCAATTGTCCATCTTATGTGCTGCCATACTTGTCTGTTTTCTCTATCCCACTTGACCAGTACGTTTTGACCACTTTGACCATTTGTAAAATGAGTATTCCCTGCGAAATAGTTCATGCTCTCATCCTTTTTGTTGTCAAGCAACAAACAGGTTGATCAAACTATTGTATGTTGTCAACCCCTGAAGAGAAGGCATTGAAATTTGTTGCAGTTTAAATGACGAAGTTTCATATGAATAAGGAGCGGGAGATTGTTGAAAGTTAGCTGGCATTTTTCCCTATGATTCTTGAAAACTAAGTGGTCCACGCCTGGTCATATCACCAAAAACTTGGAAGATACATTCCATTTTCAATTATATAATCTTCAGTCTCAAAAATAATTCCGCAGATAAAAGAAATAAACACATTATCTCACACTAAAGAAAGATATAATAATAAAGTGTATGCATTCACCTTAAGTAGGAGAATAAACATGATTTTGCAGAATGCAAACTACTTCAATGACATGAATTAAAACTAAGAAGTATAGCTAGAAAAAAAAATTACCCTTTTCAATTATCAGTTGATAGATATACGTGTAGAGCACTTATATAGGGTAAGCATATACAAAAGGCTAGAATGCGGAGGGTAGCTAAGAAATTATGGAGGACTCTTTATCTTGTAGATCCTATTAAAAGCAAATCAAAAATTGATGAAAATAGGAAATACTATGCAAAATAACTCCCCTACAATTTCAGCTTTCAAATCCAAAGAAAATCTTTTGATCGGCGAAGCATTGGATGTAATTTTCTCAAATGGACAAGCAAGGAAGATGGATTAGTATGAGGAAATGTTTCCAATAACCACATTGTTAAAATCGCCATAGATAAAAAGACCAAATAGATTGAATGATAGCTATCAAACAAATGCAGATTCTTCCACCAATTTGCTAATAGCAAAGCAACTAATTGATTTGGAGGTGGTTGGCTTCTCAATTGGAACTCAATTATTTTCTAGCAACAACTTTCGAGAAGAAGAGATGCACATACAGTAATCTAGATATTCACATCTAAAATTAAAGAAGATTAGATGGGTAAATATTAGAAGATTACTAAAATAACTTTTTGGACCTTGTGAAAAGAAAAATGAAGATAGGAATCTATTGAAAAGAAAAACTTTCTATATTGCTTCATTATGAGGGTTAGCTAAGGAAAGCTTCTATAAATACACAAAAGAATGTGCAAAAAAATGTGAGGAGGTTAAGGCAAACAACAACCTAAATGAGAGGCTAATATATTCTATACACATGTAAAGGAAAAGACAAAATAACAATAGCTAGAATAACAAAAAATATTCTATCCATTGGGTATATTTAACATCTCTCCACAAGTTAGGGAGTAAATGTCCAACAACCCCAGTTTGGAGATGTTTGTCTAAAAAGGAGCAATGCCAAGAGCTTTGGTACATACATCTGTAAGTTGATCACATGAGGAACAGGGCATCAGTTTAATGAGGCCAGACTACAACTTTTCTCAAACAAGATGACAATCCAACTCAATGTGCTTGGTACGCTTGTGAAACATTAGGTTGGCAGCAATTTGCAATGCAAACTTGTTATCACAGAAGAGAAGGGCTAGAAGAGATGTGTCAATCCAAAAATCCTGAAGAAGATAGGTGAGCCACTAGATTTCACAAGAAGTTGAGGCAAGAGCGCGATATTCCACTTCTAAAGAAGACCAAGAAACAGTAGACTACTTTTTAGCCTTCCAACTGATCAAAGAAATGCTAAGAAAAATTCAAAACCCTATGATAAAGCATCAAGTATCCAGACAACCAGCACAATCGAAATTACTAAAGGCTTTCAACTATAAAGGCGAATAAGATGGAAAGAACAGACTAGTGCCTGGGGTAGCAATATAATAAAGAATCTGATGAGCAGCTTGAAGATAGAGAGTAGTAGGATGATCTATCAATTGGCTTAATTGCTGAATTGCAAAGTAAATATTTGGACAAGTGGAAGTGAGGCATAAGAGACACCGGATGAACGCGTGTAGGCAGACACATCAGAGAAGGGCTTACCAACATCTTTACTTAATTTCAAAGAGGGGTCCATAGGTATCTTAGCAAGCTTGGATGCAAGAAGCTGGTGTCAGCAAAGATATCCAAGGCACACTTGTGCTAACAAAGAGCAACACCCTTAGAAGAATAAGTAATCTCGAGCCTTAGAAAATATTGTAAATTACTAAGGTCCTTAATCTAAAAAGCATGGTCAAGATACTGCTTAACAGAATTGATCTCATCCAAGTTAGTGCCAACTAAAAGAATGATTAATTGAGGTATCAGATTACTTGATAAATAGAGAATGATTTGCAACAGATTGTTTGTAACTAAGAGAAAGTAGAGCAGTAGTCAACTTGGAATACCATTGACGACTAGCCTGCTTCAGCCCATAAAGTGATTTGTTTAACTTACAAATCAGATTTGATGAAGGAGATTGAAACCCAGGAGGCAAAGACATATAAACTTCTTCATGGAGATCCCCATGAAAGAAAGCATTATCAACATCAAGCTATTTTAAATACCAAGTACAGGCAGCAGCAATGGCTAAGAGCATTCGAACAATAGTCATTTTAGCAACCAACGAAAAGGTGTTGAAGTAATCAATCCCTTCCGTTTAAGATACCCTTTGGCGATGAGGCAAGCTTTGTGCCATTCAGTAGTACTATTGGCATAATAATTAATTTTATAAACCTATTTGTAGTCTATGGGGATCATTCTAGTAGGTAAAGGAGTGAGGGTCTAGGTACCATTCAACTCTAGAACAGCAAGTTCCCGATTCATCACCTCAACCTAACATAGGTGTTTGACAGCTTCAGCAAAACTTTTAAGCTCAAAGTTAGAGGAAATAGAAAGAGTAAATCAAAAATATGATAAAAATAAGTTGGAATAAGATAAAACATTATCAATGGGTGTGGAGTACCTGGCTGTGGAAGAGCTAGAACAACACTAGAAGCTAGGTGGTAGTGATAGTCATCAAGATAGGAAGGCCATTTATGAGTTCTAAAGGAATGACGAAGAGGAGGTTGGCTGGGAAGAGATGGCGTGAGGATAAAGAAGGAGATCATGACTAGTGTCCAAGGGAGGATTAAATGGAAAAAAAGGCAAAGGTGTGCCATGTTGGTCAGATGAGACCTAAAAGAAGAAGATGTGTTCATGAAAGGTGATGTTAGAAGAGATAAAAACATCCCAAGTATGTACATCACAAAGAACAAAGCCTTTAGCCCCTTGTTTGAAACCTAAAAAAGCATTTTTCCATGCCCTAGGGCCAAGCTTTGTATGGTTAGCAAGGAGCGTGCTAGCATAGCAAAGAGAACCAAACACCCACAATGTATGAAAATCAGGAGAATGGTTATATACAAGCTCAAAGGGTGGCTTATCATGTAAAATGAGAAAAGGTAGCTTGTTAATGATGTAAGTTGCATGAAGAACAGCATAGTTCAAAAAAACTTTAGATAAGTTGGATTGAAAAAGTAAAGCTCGAGCAATGTTAAGGATATGATGATGTTTATGCTCAACAATCCCATTTTGTTGTGGAAACTCAACACAGATGGTTTGATGTATAACCCCTTGAGACACATAAAAGGAGGGGGAAGCAAACTCAACCCCATTGTCACTACGAACAACTTTGATTTTGTTAGAAAATTGAGTTTTAATAAGTGGGAAAAAGGAGTATAGAAGATTTCGAGCATTAGATTTAGCCTTAAGTAAATATATCCACGTGAAATAGCTAAAATCATCTGTAATGGTTAGAAAATATTTATGTCCATGTATCGAAGGTGTGGCCAAAGGCCCCTAAATATCAACATGTATAAGCTCAAAATATTGATAAGATGTACTTGAACTAATGGGAAATGGTATTTTCTTATGCCTAGCATAATGACATACACCATGTGCCGAATTATTTTAATATGACATATCAAGTATATAAGGTGCAAGAAGCTTGAGTCGAGAGTCTGAAAGGTATCCAAGACGATAGTGCCAAAGATCAAATGGACATATGTAGGTGAAAAGAGTGGCGACTTGAATAAGAGAGGAGGAAGAGCTACTGTCTAAAAGATAAAGGCCACCGTGCTTCCCAGCTGTACCAATCATCTTCCACAAGCACATGTCCCACAAAAAATAGAAGGAGCGTTGAAAAACAAGGCAACAATTGACAGAAAAAATTAATCTAGTGAAGGGAAGTAAATTAAAGGTGAAGGTGGGGACATAAAGAACATTGTGAAGAGTTAAAATAGAAGAAATAGGTACACTGCCAGAATGAGAAGCGAAGACATGAGAACCATTTGGTAAAGTAATAGGGATGAAGACATAACTTTGAAATACCTAAAAAGGGATAGAGATGAGGCAATATGGTTAGTAGCACCAGTGTCTATAATCCAAAGGGAAGAAGATTTACCTTAGGAAGCAGGAGTAGAAAACACATGGTTGATAGAAGGAGTATGGTTACCACAAGTGTTAGGCTAAAGTAGAGAAAGAACTTGATCATATTGCTCTTTAGTAAGAGAGAGACTTGCAGGTGCCTTAACAAATTCATCAACAGAAGAAAGCACAAGGGCAATGGGCACTGAAGTAAAACTATTAGTAGAAGAAGCACGGCCACAGGGCTTGAAACCCAGAGGATAGCCATGTTTATTGTAGCAAGTTTCAATGGTGTGGCGAGGTTTCCCACAATAAGTGCAAAATCGATTATTGCTAAGAGAAGTTTTAGAAAAAACCCATGGAGGGCTTTGAGAAGATGTCAAACTAGCAGATTGAGAGTTTTAGCTTATAAAGATATGGTGTCCTCCAGAGATTAACTGACGTTCTTACTAAACCACAAGAGAAAAGACTATGTTGATTGGAAGAAGTGGCTCGATGAGAAGAATTTGAACAAATTGTAGAGAATTGATTGTCAAGAGCACGAAGAAAGTGGAGGACATAGTCATTGTTTTGATACCGCTTGACAGTGTTAAGAGTTCCACAGTTGCAGACAATAGCACAAAAGCAAGAAGGGATTGGGCTGAAATTAAGGAGCTTGTCCTAATAACCTTGAGTGTTGTAAAATAATCAGTCACACTACTGTCACCTTATTTGAAGCCATAAATCTCTTCGTGAAGTTTCGAGATGCGAATTGCATCACCCTAGGAAAAACGATCGCGAAGGTCTATTCGACATCAGAAGCCCGATCGATCTACAGAATGCTTTGCATAATAGAGGGAGAAATGGTGTGAGTGAGCCAAGACAACACCATTGTGTTGCAGTATTCACATGCTAGAAAAGAGGATCAATGCATGGCGGGGGGGTAAAGAACTGTCCACAAAGGCCAACTTATTTTTAGACAAGAGGGAAATCCTCATTACCCTCGACCAAGAGTTGTAATTAAAGCTAGAAAGAACTGGCAAGACCAACACCAGAGAAGGATTTTCATTTGGATGAAGGTAATAGGGACTAGCAGGGTTGAGGGTGGGGTTGAAGGAGATAGCCATGGGAGAAAAAAAAATGTGATTACCATAGCGGCATGGGTTTAAGTAAGGATTTTGTAGCTTCAGTGCCATGGAAAGAAAAATGAAGACAGGAATCTAATGAAAAGAAAAACTTTCTATATTGCTTCATTATGAGGGTTGGCTGAGGAAAGCCTCTATATATATACAAAAAAATGTGCAAAAAATGTGAGGAGGTTACAGCAACAAATAATAACCTAAAGGAAAGGCTAATATATTCTATACATGTGTAAAGAAAGAGACAAAATAATAATAGTTGGAATAACAGAAAATATTCTATCCATTGGGGTAAATTTAACACCTTGACCATTTGCATCATCTAATCTTTTGAAATAAATCAATAATTTGGATGATCAGGGTTCATAACGAGATTTCAGAATATAAAGAGGCTATGCTGTCCTTGTGCCTGCGTCAAAGTACTTGGCCTTTTCAAGCTTCATCAACTCAAGGTTTTTCTTGGCTAAAAGCACTAGATCTTATCAAAGTTCAATTAACATGCTTTTTGCAACTAATTTTTCCAGATTTTAGCAGTAAATGTCAATCTTACTCGTCAAGAGACAGACACACCACTTCTAACTACTCTATAAAAACCTCATGTCAAAATTCCTTGTAGGAAACAGATATCTTATTATGAATTTGTTGTACAGTATTAGAATCTTTTCCATCTCATTATGTACATACTAACACAAATACATGCACATGCATACCAACGCATGGACACATGAGTTTGGGCGAGCAAGTGTGTGCGGATGCATTTAGGCTAAACTTAAAATGCTAAATATGGGATAAGTTTCAACTCATTTGACTTCTTTCCGCTTTCCAAAATGTTATTCGTATCCTTATCAGTCTTCATACCGGATAATATGGAGAAAGCTTCCTACATTGTTGTTGGAGAATATTACCACTAAAGAGCAACCTATTGTACGCTTGAATAATTGGGGACCATTAAGCGGCGATGTCTTTCTCCTAAGCTGCATATGCAGTATGCATCATGACATGCTTGAATGCATCATAGCTACCTTCGAACTGTGAAATTCCAGGTCAAATACATTTTAACGTGAGTGGAAAAATAGCAAAAAATTTTATGTCAGAAAAGGATGTTGATCCAAAAATTATTTTTTTAATTGTCTACCCCAACACTGTGCTTATTCTAAGTACATGCAGTAGATAACAGACGGTATATATAAAAATCAAAAGAAGATATATATGTCTGGAATTTGATTGCAATCTATCATCAAGCAAGCATCAACAATTACAGCCATCATTGACACTGTGGACATAGCTACAATTGTATTATTTGTCAGGGAAAAGAAAAAAAAAATTAGTATCTCAAGAAAATCACCAAATGAGGCTAGCAGACATTATTCACATATGACCATAAGCTTATAATTCATTTTCCAAATATTACAAGAGAACTCCATAGAGAAGTATCACAAATTTTAGTTATCATTAAAAACCAAGATACTAATTTCATACTTAAATACACCAACAAAAAGCTTTCATCCAAAAGGCAAGCCAAAAAAAAATATGTGTTTTATTTTTTCTTAACAGCGAGAAAATACATTACTGTGCGAACCATCTCACACATGAAAACAACTACCATATATCAATGGCCTCCATGTTACCTAAAACAAATCCAACAGAGTGACAACATCATTTTGTTAAGACTCAACATCCATTATATTTCAAGGAAAAATGTTGAAGGCCAATAGCTAAAGATATTGACATATTGTTACCAATCAATGCTGAACTGTAATGCATTATCAGCCAAAACAAGCATCTACTTAGATTGGGTTTTTTAGGGTCCCGTACCCATAATTCTTACTTATCATCAAGTGCCCATTGTTCGACATTCATATCAGCATAATTTAATCATATTCTTTAAACCATCATAAAGTGAAAAACTATAACTTCACTATGATTTTTTTATGGAATTATCTTCTTTTAAAATTTAATTATAAAAAATAAAATAAAAACTATTATACTAAATGACTAAATTAACCTTAATACAATAAAAAAAATTAGAAAATTCTTTTTGGAGTGTTGATTCGAACAAATCTGCTCAAAATGATAAAAGAAATAAACCTAATTCAATGAATTTCAACAAACCAAAAAGAAAACTCAGAAGGCTGCAAGCGATCTCAAATTCCAAAACTCTACTAGCGAACGGAGACAGTCATGCAAATTCAAACAGAGCAAAAGTGCGAGCATCGATTTTTGGAGTGCAAAAAGTGGAAAAAATTAGGGTCATCGTTTTACATATGCTAACACTAACAGGTTGAATCAGGAATGCGATGAGGCCATCGTTGTAAAGATGGTGCCAGTATGTTTTAAGTTCTTTGGAAATTTTTTTCCTCTTATTTATTTATTTTTTAACACCTAATTGTGTGTATGTGAACATGTCTTGTTTATGTTTAGCGATATAGTTTAAAAGTGACGAGATTTGATTGTAGAATGAATTTATATGATTTATTCACTTGTTTCTGTTCTTGAATCTTATGAATTAAGTGCGACCAAATGAATGGTTGATGTTGAAATTTGAGGTGAAGTTCAGGGATCAATTTGATATTTGCGGGATCAATCCTGCCAAGGGGTGATAATTTGTTTAATCTCAAGGCAGTGCTGGGAATTAGTTGAGCTATTTGATTTATAAACCACATGGGGATTGACCAGCGTCATTTAGCTTGTCCAACCTCAATGTTTCATTTTTTATGTTATTGAAGTCAAACTTTGAAGAGGGTTGATTTACTATCTGCTGATGAATATGAAATGATGTCATTCTATATTGATGTATTACTTCAGTTTTGTCTGAGTTGCTTGATAATTATCTGTGTTGTCGAGGAATTATCTACAGCTTGGCCTTTTTCTCCTTCTCTTATCCCCTTTCTTCAATGTACTTGATTTATTGGGTATCTAACTCTTGGAATTTGATATGACTAATCTGGTTGCAATAATACACTTATAGGTTTGACTTATATTGGATTAGATTGCCCTATATATTCCAGTTGAATTTAGTCTACATCTTTGCAGCATTCCCCTTTTCTACTGATAGATTATACACAATGTATTGCATATAGATACTCTAGTTTTTCAGGTTATATGGTACCATCAAGTGTTATATTCTATCATACAATGTAGTATTATACAGGTAAAAATGCAAGTTGAAGATAGTATCATAAGACTAATACCTGGATCTGCAGGAAAAGAGAATTGCACACGAAATTGCTGTCATCAATGCCATGTTTTGATTGCCTTTTGGTTTGGCACAAGGACCTATTCTCTGTATCTTTTAGTGGTTCCATTTTCAAAGTTTTTCTTATATTTGAAGTAGGCTACCTAATTTATGAGTACTTTCAATTGAATAGACCTCTCTAGATTTCGGTTGAGCACTATTTTATGTTATTTTTGTCTTTTCAATTTTATTTTTTATATATCATTTTTATATAACATCTTTTTCAGGTGGTTCATTCTTTCTCTTTGACCAAAAGGTGCTGAGATACTTCCAAAAAGATGGCCACAACTGGAGAAAGAAGAAAGATGGTAAGATAGTGAAAAAGGGTCATGGTAAGTCCTTACTAATGTCACTCTGTTTTATGATCTTTTACTTTGCTCTTGGTCTAGATAATTGTAGTTTCATTTTCCATTTCACTCTTGTAACTCTACCGATGTAAGCTAATCGATTAAAGAAATATATATTAGATATTTCTAGGATGCCATTTTCCTTGAAAATTGTAATGATGCCTCCATAAGAACTTTTCTAGAGGTGAATGTCTTTTCAGGATGGAAGTGTTGATATACTGTATTGCTACTATGCTCACGGCAAAGAGAACGAAAACTTTCAAAGGCTTAGCTAGTGGATGCTTGAAGAGTAAGCTTAAAATATTTTTGACATCCTATCCTGAGGAAAGCACATGAACAATCAAGTGGCATATCCATTTTTACTTTCTAGAAACTTTTCATATTTTGATAATTTGTTTGAAATTGACACCATCAAATGCTGCTTCTCCAAGATTCCTGTAGTGTTGGGTCCATTTTGTTTTTCTGGATCTCTCATTTACTCAATGTTAATTCTTCTCTGTTTGTTGAACTATTTGGATGTCATGCTCCCAACAGCCAAACCTACATGTTGATTTGTACCTCAAGACTCGCATGAGTACCATAAATTTGGCTGAATTGATTACCCAAAAGCTTAAACATTTAGTTCTTGATAGTCGGCTTATCAATCACTTATAAACCAGCGGCACTCTCCTCTTGTGATCAGTGACACAAATTGGGGTCATACAGAGAAATTATTGAAGGGTGTGCTGTTGTTTAAAATGTCTCTAAATTACTATGTCCTCAAGTACTGGACCTTCTTTTCATGTGTCCTTGGCATGGATAAAAGCTTATGCTTTTAGAAATATTTAAATTGTTGATTCAACATCCTGGAGCAAAGCTTGAAATTGTTATCTTTTTGGATTCTTCATATATACTTATGAATGTTAAATTACTGTTTGAATCAATTGCCTTCACCAAGTCTCCTGCCATCCATTATCTTAAATCGATTATCTCAGAGGGCAGTAAGTTATCATCCACTACTAAGTAACACCTATGTATGAGAAAATGACATTTAGTTTTCCTTTTGCATGTCTAATTTGGCACTTCAGCTATCATGTTTCTATTGATCATGACATTTTCCTCTTGATAACCATGCTTCTGTTAAAGGTGACTGGCTTCTTGGATGTAGCAAGATCAGAAAGTTTTTATCTACAACTAAAATAGCACAATATAGATAAAACCGTCACTCTTCTAAAGAAGAAATAATGAAGTGCTTAAAAGTATACACAAAAGCTTCTAATGAAAAATTCTTTTTCATTAAGTTTCTTGCTTGGCAAAGTCTGATTGTTTTTGTCCTATGGTTGAGTTCTTCTTTAGGGAGCTGTCTCACATAGTTCTTATCCACGACAGGGAGGTAAAGATAATGATACTTCCTTGTATACTCTCTGATATGTCGTTAACCCTATGAGAATTTTATGGAGTTGGTTCAGCATATCTCAAGAGAAGTTCCATTCGTGAGAGTTTTGGCTTAAAATGTGGCAACTTGATTTATTAACACTTTGAAGGTTTAGATAATTTAACATGATGGACCAAAATCTAAAATCTGAATCAAGTTCTGCCGTGTATAAATTTTTTTAACATAGAGCCCATTATGCTTCAGTAGCTTAGTCCTTGGCCACTTTTTGCAATTTGATACTTTATCTTCTTGTCATGACTTACAGTTGTAGTCTTTCTAGAAATCTCTGATATTTGTTTCTTGACAGGGAACCAAGACAAATTTTAATCGCATTAGGGATGCTGATGGTATTCCTCATAGTCGGCAAATTGAAGAAGACATATCTAATTCCAAGGTGGACAGTTCAGCAGCTTCTAGATTTCAACCATATGATTATCAAGGAGCATCACAAGCCACAGATACAATTAACCCCAACAGTACTCAGGCTTTGAAGCATGAAGATGCTCAATCAGGTGTTTTTACTGAATATATGTCATGTGAATGTAACAATAAAATATAAATTTAAAAAAAAAATCATATTTTCACATATATATATATATATATTATTCATGAACAATCATGTGGATATTTTTATAATATCACTCAAGCTTATGATGCATTATAAAACATTGTAGCTTTTAAGAGTAGAACTCATTTTAGTACTTGAGGTTTGTCATGAATACACATCGATTGAATTTTTACAAATGTCTCGAGTAATACCAAATATTTGTTATAACTAACATATTCATACAAATTAAATGCAATCCTTTTAAATTTTCTTCTAACTTACACAGAATGATATGTACACATTTTAAAGTCTATTCACCTATATTCATATTATATTTCATTTGGTCAAATTAAATCATATATTTTTATAACTTAGATTTGAGATTATAATGCACTACCATATAAATAAGATATAAAAATATAACAGTAAAACAAAGAGATTGAAATTAGTATATTCTTGAAGAAAAAGTAAAAATGTTAAAGCTATACTTGTTGAGATGTAGTTCAAAGCTTGATTTGTAAATTTATATTAGATCCTTATTTAGAGTTTATAGGCTATCTTTTCACTGCAACAATTTTTCTTGTTTTTGTTTCTTTTATTTTTTGGTTTTCTTAAGTTTTTTAGACTCTTCATCTTATTAAATAGGCACAATTAAAAGAAAGCATGGGAAGAAAATACAATAAAACCAAATCAAGTATATCTTTTATTCTCTCTAATCTCTTTCTAAAATCTCAATATCTAAAAATTAAATATAAAATCTTATGTAAGTTTAATTTCAAAATTATCACCTGTCAAGCTAAGTTTAATTTGCAATTCTGTTATTCAACTAAAATATTTATCTTTTTTTAGTATGCTTGTTTATTTACTTATTGTTACTCAATTTATGCTTATACTATCTCAATTATAATTAAATGAATATATTATGAAAAGGAAATGGAGAATTGAAATTAAACTAATATTAAAAAGATTATATTTATCTCTATAAAAAAAATTTAGGTGGACAATTGAAAATCTATCTGATATGTACCAATTTGGCGTGTATGATAAAGTTTGTTTATCAATTAGAACATTGTAAAGACTTGTGTAATACAAAGCTCAAGTACTAAATCTAATACTATTTTAATTGTTTTGCTTATCTTTATTACTAATTCTTTTTATTTAGCATCAAAGTTCCTAGAATTAATATTTTCATTTTTTTTTCATTTTTGAGATAAAATCAATCTTTTTCCCCTTATTATAATAGAATAAGTTAATCGGTGAGAAAAATAGAGAAAATATTAGAGATTTGAAGTTGTGCAAAATAGTTAATTTTAAACAACCACAATTCTATACTACAAAGTCTTCTATATGCCAATGACATGTGGTTTGGAAGTTCTTGAAATCCAGTTTCAAATGAAATCAATTTAATTTAAAATTCAAAGTGTTTAAAAGATCACAGGCATAATAGGCATCACAAAAATTCCAACAACCTTTTTGAACTATTTGTACTTGTAAGATAGTATAGAAAAAACTATTAATGTTTGATGTGAGATTTACAATCACCACATTTTACTAGTGAAGAAACAAGTAATAATGAAAATTAGTGAGAGAATATACACCAAAACCATCAGACCAGTTTTTCGAATTGTGGATAGGGCAGTGGTGTCTTTTAATAAATGTTCTAAGGTGTTCTTTTGTATAAGTAACAATTTACTACTATGGCAGATAATCACCAAGGACAACTTTCAGCTATTCCTAGTATTGGTTTTGGATCACTCACACAAGTAGAAAAAAGTAGAAGTCCTATGGACAATGGTTTGGCATATGAGCTTCACGGGGACCTTGAATTCCCATCTTGGGAAACTATTGTCGAAGGCAGTGATGCTGGGTATCTGTCAATTTTCAGCCATCACTTCCATCAGCTCAATTGAGTGCAATGAGCATGATACCTGGACAAGAAACTGAACTGCTGGATCAAGTTTTTACTGGTGCGTTTAGAAAAAGGCAGGACTTTGGAAGCCAATATAATGGCTTGGAAGAGTGGCGGGTATTGGACAACTTAAAATGTTATATATGCATGCTGTTAACACCATAATTTTATACATTGATTAATAGCAACATACAGAATGCCTAGAGCATGACTGATCCATTTTTTCCAGTAGACCAGACCTCTTAGACATACTCTTCCATCCTCCTGTGTGATGTGGTAAAATGTGGGTGTTTGGTGGGAAGACCTTGCAGGCCCTTACTTTGGTGGTGGAGTTTGGGCTTGTGGCATAGTAATACCTACCATGGTGTAGTCTTCGTCCAAGCTATTCCAATCAACTGCAGCTATAATAGGTAGTCATGGAATGTAACAGTAAAATTATATCTTATTATAAAAAGAAAGTAGGCAAAAATATCTAAAAAAAAGCAGTTAGGATATATTCTATCCTCCACATGTCAGTGATGCTTATGTCTGCCCGCACCAACAATAGCCAATAATCAGCATCATTCTGCAAACATCGAACATCAAAACAAAGTTACCAATCGATGAAAGAGCTCAAGTGAGCTTTTTGTAAGGTTACTAGACGAAAAGGTGAGATTTCACGTTTTCAGATCTATGGGCCTAAATCATACGTTCCCCATGGGCCTAAAAGCTTAAGATGGTAACATTGTTTGTTTTAGGGAAACAATTTGGTTACTTTTGTTAGTATAATGACTTTTAGTTTGAAACCACTGTTGTAATTAAATTTCACTTTCCATACATATGCATTCACTAAAATAATATTCCTCAGTTGAAACTAACGACTTACATCAACATCTGGCATGATCTTCATGATTCCACTCACAAAGTCCTGTGATGTACTTGCATCTAAGCACATTCTTTGAGCTTTTATTCCCTGCTCGCCAATTTCATCTCCTCTAATATCCTATTCTGGAGATTGTGCAGAAACATTCTCATTAGCATTCGATGTTTCAGGAATGCTTGCTTGAGCATCAACAGCATTAACCTCCTCAAAGTTTTCCTCAAATTGACTAAACTAATATGCATAAAAACTAAAAATAACTCCAAAAATAAATCACTTCTTTAGAACAGACAACAGTAAAACTCACTTTATGATGTTTAACCTTGCCTTGTTGGGGTGGGAGCTGGATTTAGTGAAAGAGAGTCATACCTGACAACGTAAACATCTTTAGGTCCCATGGTGCTTCAAAGAACATTTTTGTGTCTTCTCTGTGGATAATCAACATGCTTTTGGGGGGTGAATTAACACGATTTACATTTAGAATTGCATTAAAACTATTTTGGGGTACAAGTTACTGAGAGTAGAGAGGAAGAAAAAATACCTCATCGGGATTTGGAACTTTTAATGTAGTAACATGGGGAGCTTTAATTGCTATCAGGGTTTCATTTTAGTGGAGAGAACATAACCATGTTTTAGTATTAATCAACGTTTTAGTATTAATCAACCCAAATATATGCTAAGTCGAATTGCTACAAATTTATACCTGGAAGCAAGTTAAGCTTTTGACGTCGTCTTTAGTAACAAAAAGCCACCTCGTGAAGAGGTTAACCACATATGATGAGTGATTACATAAATTTGTGGTAGCTAAATGAAATTTAAATAGTTGAGTTCCATGAACAGGCAGAAGGCTAAGTCACTTTTGATTATTTTCATCTTCACTCAGGCCCCTCAGCTTTTCCTGCATTTCTCTTAAACAAAAAAACCAATTAGAAGCCTAGCATTTCAATCAGGAAAAATGCTATCGTCATAGAATAACAGAAGCATCAGGTTATTACCTTATGTGTTCATCTAACCTGTGCTCCTCTATGTTCCAATTTTCCATTTCTTCCTGAAGAGGTACAAAGCGTTGATGAGGACTTATCTAATAACACTTTCCTTTAAACAAGACACATGTTTTGTAAGGTATGAAACGTAATTTCATTTGGGCATAGCACAAGGTTGCTTCAATAAATGTTGTTCTGCAATCGGAATTTTCTTACAGTTAATTGTTAGTAATTACTAAATGCTTGCTACCTTAATTGAGTGATGCAGAAGATCTTCACTCAGGTATTTGGAACCATCAATAATATAATGAGCAGGAGAATTCAAGTGAAAATAAAGAATACCAGAAAACCCATAATTCCTAAGTAAAGTACTGTGCTAAAAGCACAGTGTGAAACAAACCAAAATCAAGAAAGAAAATGCCAGTTTCTAAATTATGGTGGCTTTTAATGTTTCAACCTTTTTAACTTACATTTGAGAGAATGTTGATGTTAACTTAATCTTCTTAGTTCATCAGCTCCTGAAAGCCATACAATTTGGAAAGCAAACTAAGTGACAATAGAGCATGGTAACCCTTCCTCTTTATTTCTCAGTTACTTCCTTTTTCCAACAAAAGGGGATATCACTTCCACAAATAATATCCTCTTCCATGCTAAATCCTATCCACAGTAGGCTTTTTTAGTTGCATTTCTCCACTACAATCACCCAATAATTATTGAAAGCCAACATCCTTAGAGCTTTCAGCACCACTCACATAGATCTAGAAACTTTGTCAATAGCATGATAATGTTAAAGAAACTAGTCATAGATAAACAAGAATTATAAAAGCTTAACTTGTAAAGCTATATCCTATGCAGATAAAATCAAGTAGGAGTTCAGTTATACCTAGCATAACTAAAAATTTCCTACGAGAACGAGGAAATGCTGCAAAGACGTAGACTAAATTCAATTGGAATATATAGGGCACTCTAATCCAATATAAGTCAAACTTATAAATGTATTATTGCAACCTGATGAGTCAAATCAAATTCCAAGAGTTAGATACCCAACAAATCAAATACATTGAAGAAATGGGACAAGAGAAGGAGAAAAAGGCCAAGCTATAGATAATTCCTCGACAACACAGATCATTTTATCAAGCAACTCAGACAAAACTGAAGCAATACATCAATATAGAATGACATCATTTCATATTCATCAGCAAATAGTAGATCAACCCTCTTCAAAGTTCAACCTAAATAACGTAAAAAATGAAACATTGAGGTTAGACAAGCTAAATGATGCTGGTCAATCCCCATGTGGTTTATAAATCAAATAACTCAATCAGTTCCCAACACTGCCTTGAGATTAAACAAATTATCACTCCTTGGCAATTACCACAAGATTGATTCCGCAAATATCAAATTGATCCCTGAACTTCGCCTCAGATTTCAACATCAACCATTCATTTGGTCGTGCTTAATTCATAAGATTCAAGAACAGAAACAAGTGAATAAATCATATAAATTAATTCCACAACCAAATCTCGTCACTTTTAAACTATATCACTAAACATAAACAAGACATATTCACATACACATAATTGGGTGTTAAAAAAATAAATAAATAAGAGGAAAAGAAATTCAGAAGAACTTAAAACAAACAGGCGGCGTCTTTACAACGATGGCCTCATCACATTCCTGATTCAGCTTGTGAGTGTCAGCATGTAAAATAATGACCCTAATTTTTTCCACTTTTTGCACTCCAAATGGTCGGTGCTCGCACTTTTGCTCTGTTTGAATTGGCATGGCTATCCCCTTTGCTAGTAGAGGTTTGGACTTTGAGATCGCTTGCAGCCTCCTGAGTTTTCTTTCTGGTTTGTTGGAATTCATTGAATTAGGTTTATTTCTTTCGTTATTTTGGGCAGATTTGTTCGAATCAACACTCCAAAAAGAATTTTCTAATTTCTTTATTGTATTAAGGTTAATTTAGTTATTTGGTATAATAATTTTTATTTTATTTTTTATAATTGAACTTTAAAAGAAGATGGTTTCATGGAAAAATCATGATGAAATCATAATTTTTCACTTTACGATGGTTCAAAGCCATGATTAAATTATACGAATGCTAATGGTCGAAAAATGGGTATTTGATGACAAGTGAGAACCATAAAGACAACAGAATCTCCGCACTTAGATACATTTTAAAGTAATTATTGCAAACTGAACGCTAAGTAATCTAATGGGCCAAAAAGTAGCATGGTTTTAATTTCCACACTTTGCGCTAGAGCATTATCTTAATTGGAATTTCTACAATGCAGTAAAATACGGCCTACATGAGTCACACAAATGAACATGCAGTTGCATACAAAATTTGCAAAACATTTTTCAAGCGCATTCCAGCAATCACTGTATCTTAGGTGCGAAGGTTATAATCACTTACATGTATGGAAGAGGAATATTAAAGAACAATTTGCTAGACAATACCAATTAATAATAGCTCCCAAGGTAAAATTTTCAGTCTGTCCTGATGAAGTCTACAACACAATAACTCATAAAGAGGCAGAGAAGAACTGCATCAATATATTTCAGATTTCCACTAGAATGTGGTAAACCAACATCCATGTGATTGCAATAGAGTAATATAAAACCATAACTGAACGTTTTATCTAAGGGTACAATTAGATTTCAATGGTAACAAAACTGTAAATTATATCACCAATTTTTTGATACATCTGTTGTTAATCGGATGACACACCATCACTCAGTAAAAAACTTTGCAATTAATGTACAAAGTTAGGCAGTATGCACCTGCAAGATGCAAAACGATGAAACTGCCAAGTGAATGCTAAATTTAGTTGGCATGGCCACCCATTTCTCGGAGTTTAATCTCTAATGCTAACCACTCATTCTCAAGCTTTAAGGAGTCATTTTTCAGCCTCATCTTTTCCAGGTCCCTGTCTTCAAGCTCACTAAACCTTAGCCATTTATTACGCTGCTTCTTCAAGTCCAGCATTTCAGCTTCAATTTGTAATCTCTGTTCCTCTAACTGAAGACTGCAAGACATGAGCCACTGGTTTCCTTGCCACTCTCCATTGGCGCCCTCACCACATACTTGCTTTATTCTCGCACGATCATGATGAGTAGACTTTTTCTTAGCAATCTGAAAATTCAAGATGTAATCAGGGTCCAAATATTCATGTTCTCCTGGTTTCTTCCTCTTGGCAGACACCTTTGTTGAACCAAGATCCTCATTCAAAGCATGTTTTCTTTCAGAGTTATCATTTGGGCAATCACTTGCATCATTTTCTTCTTCATCATCAATGCTCTCAGATCTATAGGCCTTGGCTTCATGGAGATCCAGGTCATCGGTATTTGTAAGAGCCAAGTGCAGTGATCTTTGAGTAGCTTGATCATGAGGAATGTGAAGCCGATTTCCATTGTGATACGAGCACATTTCTTGGTAAAATAACTGTTTTGAGCTCAATATCTTTCTCACAGTCTCCTTCGATTTGTCTGATATATCCATTAAATCTAGAAGTGCTGGATTTTCAACTACCTCACGGGAGGTACCTCTCCCAAGGATATCAATAAGTTTCTTATACCTTTTGTTGAGATCATTGAACTTATCCTCGCATTGTTGAGGCGATACATGGAAACCTCTTTCGGCCATGACCTTGGAGATAGCCTTCCACTTACCTTTCTTCGGCAGAAGGGGTGAAATCCTTCTTCTACCACTGCCACAATCTGCGCCAGCATCTTCTCCAATATAAGAAACTGCAGTTATCAAAAGTTTCACCATTTGATCAGTCCATTTCACACGCTGCCAAGGTGACTCCTTTTTCTCTTTCTCACTTTCATTATTCCCATCAGCATGCTCCCCCCCAGTGTAAGGGCTGTCCTCATCACAAGAATTCTTCTTCATATCCGATTTGCCATGGCAATCAAGAAATGAAGCTGGCACATCAGACTTTTGTACACTTCTATTCCTGATGGAAAAGGCATCTTGAGCTTGTGCATTGGAAGAAACCATAAAACCTTGAAATGGCTGTGGCACCTGTTGGCCTATAGCTTGCATCGAATCTTGCAAATTTAGAAAGCCACACGATTTTCCTCCCATCAGACTCCTACTCCCTAATGACTTGCCGTCCATTCTTAGTCAAACATGAAACTATACGCAATCAAAAAAGTAAACTTCTAAGAGAGAGTTTCAACTCAACCAACTCTGCAACCCACAAGCACACATATAAAGCAACAATCAATTTCTTGTACGATTGTAACAGTAAGAAAGCAGCAATCTTTTTCAACGTAGCAAAGTCCTGCACAATATAATGACCAAAAATAATATAAACCCATCAAATGCAATCACTGGAATAACGCAAACTAAGTCAAGAGTACCTTAAAAAGCAAGCACACTGTATTGCATTTCAAGCTTCACAGCTTTAATGTATCCCTTTTTTCTTACATGCAGATTTCTTCATCCCACTTCAAGAAAGAAGCAATGACTCAAATATCCAGGAACAATGAAACCTAAACACTTACAATTCAAGATATGTATAATGGGACCTCGTCCATAAGATGATTACCTCAAAATAAGGCAAAACCACGAGCCATTCCAGCGTAAACCTTCTATTTCATGAGAATTTTGTTGATTATTAATAAGTGAATGCAAGAATGCTGAAGTGCTACTACCTTGGAAATATCATCATCTGCTCCGAGCGAGAAGAGAATCCTATGAGAAAACTGGGTTGTTTTTGCATTTGGGCATCGCCAAACCAGATGTGCCCTAAATTGCTGGCCGATATTCAGGTGCTTTTCAGTTGCTCCTTGAAGAATTTGCTCATTTTTTCTAATGTTGGGCCAAATCGAGAATTATGATATATCTAAGTTTATAAAAGACAAAAAGTTCGCAGGAAAAAGAGACCTTTTATGAATTTCTTTCTCTTTCGGGATTTTTCTAAAGTTTTTTTGAAACTTATTTGCTTTAATATATCTCTCTTCTTTTTGTTTTTTTCTAGTTGATGGCTATTCATTTACTGTCTTAAATTTTACACTTAGGGGTTCCAACTTTTAATATACATGTATATAAATTAAAAAATATATATATTCTTTTCTCTCTATTTTTTTTCCAATTCTTTGAAGGCAAATTTGGTTGGATATTGAATTTATCTCTTGACATCTTGTCTCACGATAAATTGTTAGATTATTAACTATTGCAGTATTATTTGGTTTGTACAATTGTTTGTAAATATATCAAATGATTGTTGCTTGATTGAAGGTATGATAGTCCTTGCCATTTGATTTTTCTCATGAAATGACCATGTTATCATTGACTAGTTTGCAATTCTATAAATTTTGGGTTTAATTACTTATATTTGTAATTAATTTAATTTGGTTGGTCAATGAAATAATTTAATTTAAAATTACTATACAATCTATATAATTTAACTTAAACCTCGTAAAATAACAATAATTAATATATTATTAGTTGGAGTGTACATATATCTTAATTCATCTTAAAAGTAATTATACTTAAATTTACACAGTTAATTCGCAATTATAGAAATAATTAATTAACAAGTTGTTAGAGTCTAAATTGGCCAAGAAGCAACTAAATTTTGCAAAATAATTTATGGACAAGAAAGACTTTTTATAGCGAAGGGGAGCCATCTCTATCGAATGGGATAAGTTATTCTAGGGGGGTTGGTGGGTTTAATTATACCATAAGTTAGGATTAGATATATGGGTCTAATGATAAGTAATTGGCTTATGGGTAAATAAACACACAAATCAAATATGGGACTATACATGCTAAATTTTCCTTATCTTAAGTTATACATCCAACCCAATTTACTTAAGTCTATTTGAATAGAATATTTTAATTTTATGTTTGGTTAGTATGATTAATATACGAATATGATTAAAAATGGTCAAGTAATTCAATAAAAAGATCATTATGATTATATTTGCTGATATTTTTATCAAAAACAAAAATATATTTGTCTGATATAATGGATGATTAATTACAAAAATAAAAAGCATTCATTTTTGTATATGGATCCGATCTATTAATTTTTCCTTTTGCTAATTTCACTTTAGGGGTTGATTCGAATATACAATCTTTATAACTTTATGGCATGCATGTGATGTGAATTTACTAATTCCTATTTGAAGGAATGTTGCTTTTTGATGGCCGCAATTTCTATTTCTCTAATAGTTTTCTCCCTTATATTATTATTATTATGGAATCTAAAGTACACAAGTATTACACATTGATGTCAATTAAATGTATAGTATTTTTTCTAAGCTTACATGTTTACCAAAGATTTATTAAGATTCGAACATTGAATTTTACTCATACAAATGTAAGAACAATGTTATTAGATCAATTAAAATTAAATATACAATAATTTATGAATTTTAACTAAGATGAGAAGTACTAAATTAATTGAAATAGAAAAATTGTAACTATAAACTTAATTCACTTGCCTTCTAACTTAAAACAAATTTTAAAAAAGATCAATTTAAACAAAAAATTTTTTATATAAACTTTTTAATCACATTAGTACTAATCAGTAATATCTCTTGATGTAAACCCAATTATACTTAAAAATGAAACAAATTTTGAATGTATGTGTATCTTTAGATTGCACAAAACTTTGCATATAAAATAATAAATCGCATAGTTTTATCTATGAAAAACAGAAGTTTTGTGGTGGAATTAGGGTTATAAATGAATATTTAAAAATTTGTATACCGTTTGTATTCGTATTCATTTATATAAAATTTATTTGTATTCATTTAAAATGGATATTATTCGTATTCGATTAATACATATCCGATTATAAATGAATATGGGTATAATAAATGCATATTCAGCCCGTTTAATATTCGTTCTAAATATGTATTTATTAAACAATATATTATTTATATTTTTCAATAAAAATCTCATAGTCCTTATATGAATATATATAAATCATAATTGAAGAATTGGAAAGAAAAAAGAATGAATTTAAAAAATAATTATAATATAAAGAAAAAATTGAAGGATAAAGTTAATCAATATAATTATTGTTAGTTGACTTTATAATTAATATACTTAAATACCATTATTAATATT
Source organism: Jacaranda copaia (assembly GCA_014898725.1). NCBI lineage: Eukaryota > Viridiplantae > Streptophyta > Magnoliopsida > Lamiales > Bignoniaceae > Jacaranda > Jacaranda copaia. The sequence continues at coordinate 364,963 of JACGDI010002816.1, forward strand.
GATTAATATTAGTAATCAATTATAAAGTCAATTATTAATTAAAATTTATGTTATTTATTTGATTGCTTTTTTTTTTTAATGAAATTGTATATTTCTTTCTATTAATTAAAAATATGCATTTGCTATAGGTTCATAAATTCGCGTATTTGAATATGTGTATACATTTAAATAATTATCATTAAATATGAAAATCACAAAAATAATTCGAATATGAATAAATTTAATCAAATATGGATACATCTGAATAAATATAATTGAATACGAATATATTCAAATTTAACTATATTCGATGGATGCAAATTCGAATTTTATTATTAAATATCTATCAAATTCATATATGTATTTAAATATTTAAAAAATTAAATAAATACGAATATAAGAATAATGTATTCATTTAGTTTAATATCTGTTTACACTTTAGGTGTAACTAATAAAAAAAAAAAAAAAAATCCATGCAACCATAAAAAGTGAGCCTGATTTTGAAAAAGGTAAGTCGTTATTTATTTATTTTCCTCTTTATGTTTACCTTATTTTTATATATAAAATTGACAAGATGGCATGAAAAATTGTAGAAACAATTTAAGATTTGCCAATCAAAGTGACCAAGATTTTGATATATTTTGAAAGCCTTAAAAGAAGAACACACACACAAATCCAATCAATCAATCAATCAATTTGCATTTTGCTTTCCTTCTGTTCTTGACATTTAGTTGGGATGGTGCCTGGACCCGCCCTGCTTCCAAGCCGACGGCTGTCCAGCCATCATTTTCTTGGTCGGCAAAACTTTCGGCTTAATTAGACTTTGGTTTCACGTACATATTTCCCTTATCGTCTCGGCTTTTCACTGGAATTTGTCCATTTTTGAGCAAAGTTTTGTATCTTTTTCAACGTTTTCATTTGGAAAGAGAATTTACGCAAAAGTGAGAAGAAGAAAAAAAACACTATTTGTTATATTTTGATAATATTATGAATTAAGAACTTATTTATTTCAATTGATTATACTTAATATATGCATGATCACTCCTAGTTTATTATTTGTTTGTTTTGATATAGAACTATTGATAAGTCATTGACCCTATATTAAATTGGAATATGTATTAAGAAGAAAGAGACTTGATACATTTTCTTTGGGTTGTATAAGATTCAAAAAGACTAAATTATCCTTGATTGGTATGTAAAAATATTATTAAAATAAATAATAAAAAGATTATAATCGTAAAATTATACATTTTGTTTTAATTTACTTTTTAGTTAATCTTACTAACCAAATGTGATATTATCTTACTTTATCTGAATAGATTTAAAACATATCCATTTGTTTACATATCGTTCATTATCACATTATTTGAAACAAACTAGTCCTAAATGGATTATACCTGATATATTATCGATATTTGAATCATATAGGACAAATAGTGTTACATTATGTATCACTTGCAATCCCCCGGTGATGCTGCAAAGAGCTTGATGGTCCGGAACTC
>JACGDI010002835.1:0-17040 GCA_014898725.1 Jacaranda copaia
TACCACAATTGCAAGCGGTTTATACTTTACCTGTGCCGAAATGGTACTTATTATTTTATCTAAAATTGTATTTTGATTTTCTGAAATGGTATTCACATTTACATAATTTATACTCCATTTGCTAAGGTTTTATACTTTAAGTGATCTATCTATTGATTATCAAAAGTTATAATGCGGTTGTTGGGGTTTTATACATCAAGTATTCTGGAATTGTACTTCAATTTGTCTGAAATTGCACTTCTATTTTACTAAAATATATTTTGATTTATACTTCATTTTACTAAAACCGGTGTACTCTATTCATCGAAGTTCTATACTTCAAATATTCCAAAATGGAACTTCATTTTATCTAAACTTGAACTTCAATTATCTAAATCTATTAATTAAATTTTATACTTCAAGAGTTCTACATATTGGTTACTCAAAATTATACTAAAATTGCCAAGGTTTTACATTTCAAGTGTTCTGAAACTGTACTTAACTTTATCTACAATTGTATGTTTATTTGTTTAAGTTATACATCATTTAACTTGTACATGTACTCTATTTATCGAAGTTTTATAATTCAAATATTCTAAAATTGTACTTCTTTTTATCAGTACTTGTACTTCAATTATTTGAATCCATTATTTAAATCTTGTACTTCAAGTGTTCTACTAACAAAATATCCAAAATTGTACAACAATTGCCAAGGATTTATACTTTAAGTATTCAGAAATTGTACTTGTTTTACATAAAATTGTACTTTTGCATTTTGAAATTATGCTTTAGTTTAGTTAAACATGTACTCCATTCATTAATGTTTTATACTTCGAATGATCCATAGTTATATTTTATTTTATCTAAATTTGTACTTCACGTATCTGAATCTATTATTTAAGTTTTGCACTTTAGGTGTTACACTAAAGGATTATCAAAAATTGTACTACAATTGGTATCTTTTATACGTTTTGAAGTTGTATTTCGTTTTATACACATTTGCACTCCATTTTTCTGAAATTTTACTTGATTTCACATGAAATTGTACATAATTATTTAATTTTTATACTTCAAGTGATCTACAAATTAATTAACCAAAATTGTACCGCAATTGCAAGCGGTTTATACTTTACGTCTTCCGAAATGGTACTTATTATTTTTTCTAAAATTGTACTTTGATTTTATGAAATGGTATTCACATTTACATAATTTATACTCCATTTGCTAAGCTTTTATACTTTAAGCCATCTATCTATTGATTATCAAACATTATAATGTGGTTGTTGGGGTTTTATACATCAAGTATTCTGGAATTGTACTTCAATTTGTCTAAAATTGAACTTCTATTTTATTAAATTTTACTTTGATTTATACTTCATTTTACCAAAATCGGTGTACTCTATTCTCCATAGTTCCATACTTCAAATATTCCAAGATTGAACTTCATTTTATATGAACTTGAACTTCGATTATCTGAATCTATTATTTAAATTTTATACTTCAAGAGTTCTATGTATTGATTACTCAAAATTATACTACAACTGCTTGGATTTTACATTTTAAGTGTTCTGAAACTGTAGTTAACTTAATCTGAAATTGTACGCCTATTTTTTTAAATTATACTTCTTTTAAGCTGTACATGTACTCCATTTATAGAAGTTTATACTTCAAATATTCAAAAATTGTACTTTTTTATTTGAATATATTATGTAAATTTTGTACTCTGAAACTGTAGTTAACTTCATCTGAAATTGTTCATCTATTTTTTTTAAATTATACTTTTTTTAACCTATACATGTACTCTATTTAACGAAGTTTTATACTTCAACTATTCTAAAATTGTACTTCTTTTTTTTCTGTACTTGTACTTCAATTATTTGAATCCATTATTTAAATTTTGTACTTCAAGTGTTCTACTAATGTATTATACAAAATTTTACTACAATTGCAAAGGATTTATACATTATGCATTCAGAAATTGTGCTTCTTTTACATAAAATTGCACTTCTGCGTTTTGAAATTATGCTTCGATTTAATAAAACATGTACTCCATTCATTAATGTTTTATCCTTCAAATGATCCACAATTATATTTTACTTTATCTAAATTTTTACTTCACTTATCTGAATCGATTATTTAAGTTTTGCACTTTATGCTAAAGGATTATCAAAAATTGTACAACAATTGCTATCTTTTATACGTTTCAAAGTTGTATTTGGTTTTATACACATTTGCACTCCATTTTTCAGAAATTTTATTTTATTTCACATGAAATTGTACCCAATAATTTAATTTTTATACTTCAAGTGATCTACTAATTGATTATCCTAAATTGTACCACAATTCTAAGCTGTTTATGCTTTACGCGTTCTGAAATAGTGCTCAATATTTTATCTAAAATTGTACTTTGATTTTCTGAAATGGTATTTAGATTTAAAAAATTTATACTCTATTTACTAAGGTTTCATACTTTAAGCGATCTATCTATTGATTATCAAAAGTTACAAAACAGTTGTTGGGGTTTTATGCATCAAGTATTCGGAAATTGTACTTCAATTTGTCTAAAATTGTTCTTCTTTTTTATTAAAATATACTTTGATTTATACTTCATTTTACCAAAACTGGTGTACTCGATTCATCGAAGTTTTATACTTCAAATATTCCAAAATTATAATTCATTTTATTTAAACTTGGACTTCAATTATCTAAATCAATTATTTAAATTTTATACTTAAAGAGTTTTACGTAATGGTTACTCAAAATTATACTACAATTGCTAGGAGTTTACATTTCAAGTGTTCTGAAACTATACTTAACTTGTACATGTACTCTATTTATTGAAGTTTTACACTTAAAATTTACTAAAATTGTACTTCTTTTTATCTGTACTTGTACTTCAATTATTTGAATCCGTTATTTAAATTTTGTACTTCAAGTGTTCTACTAATATATTATCCAAAATTGTACTACAATTGCCAAGGATTTATACTTTAAGTATTCAAAAATTGTACTTGTTTTACATAAAATTGTACTTTTGCATTTTGAAATTATGCTTCAGTATACTTAAACATGTACTCTATTCATTAATGTTTTATGCTTCGAATGGTCCGTAATTATATTTCATTTTATCAAAATTTGTACTTTACTTATCTGAATCTATTATTTAAGCTTTGCACTTTAGGTGTTATACTAAAGGATTATGAAAAATTGTGCTACAATTGCTATCTTTTATACGTTTCAAAGTTCTATTTCGTTTTATACACAATTATTTAATTTTTTACTTCAAGTGATCTACTAATTCATTATCCAAAATTATACCGCTATGGCAAGCGGTTTATACTTTACGTGTTCCGAAATAATACTTTTTCATTTTATCTAAAATTGTACTTATATTTTTTGAAATGATATTTTGATTTACAAAATTTATATTGTATTTACCAATGTTTTATACTTTAAGCAATCTATCTTTTGATTATCAAAAGTTAAAATGCAGTTGTTGGTGTTTATACATCAAGTATTCTGAAATTATACTTCAATTTGTATGAAATTGCACTTCCATTTTATTAAAATATACTTTGATTTATATTTTATTTTACCAAAACCTACGTATGCTATTCATCGAAGTTCTATACTTCAAATATTCCAAAATTGTACTTCATTTTATCTAAACTTGTACTTGAATTATCTAAATCTATTATTTAAATTTTATACTTCAAGAGTTCTACGTATTGATTACTCAAAATTATACTACAATTCCTAGTATTTTACATTTCAAGTGTTCTGAAACTGTAGTTAACTTCATCTGAAATTGTATGTCTATTTTTCTAAATTATACTTCTTTAAACCTGCACATGTACTCTATTTATCGAAGTTTCATACTTCAAATATTCTAAAATTGTACTTCTTTTGTTCTATACTTGTAGTTCAATTATTTGAATCTATTATTTAAATTTTGTACTTCTAGTGTTCTGCTAATGTATTATCCAAAATTGTACTACAATTGCAATGGATTTATACATTATGCATTCAGAAATTGTGCTTATTTTACATAAAATTGCACTTCTGCGTTTTGAAATTATGTTTCAGTTTACTGAAACATGCACTCCATTCATTAATGTTTTATCCTTCAAATGATCCACAATTATATTTTATTTTATCTAAATTGTTAGTTTGCTTATCAGAATCAATTATTTAAGTTTTGCACTTTATGCTATAGGATTATCAAAAATTGTACAACAATTGCTATCTTTTAAACGTTTCAAAGTTGTATTTCGTTTTATACACATTTTCACTCCATTTTTCTAAAATTTTACTTTATTTCACATGAAATTGTACCCAATTATTTAATTTTTATACTTCAAGTGATCTACTAAATGAGTATCCAAAATTGTACCGCAATTGAAAGCGGTTTATGCTTTACGCGTTTCGAAATAGTGCTTAATATTTTATCTAAAATTGTACTTTGATTTTCTGAAGTTGTATATAGATTTACAAAATTTAAACTCTATTTACTAAGGTTTTATACTTTAAGCAACTATCAATTGATTTTCAAAAGATATAAAGTAGTTGTTGGGGTTTAATATATCAAGTATTCTGAAATTGTACTTCAATTTGTATGAAATTGCACTTCTATTTTATTAAAATATACTTTGATTTATACTTCATTTTACCAAACCCTGTGTATGCTATTCATCGAAGTTCTATACTTCAAATATTCCAAAATTGTACTTTATTTTATCTAAACTTGTACTTCAATTATCTGAATCTATTATTTAAATTTTATACTTCAAGAGTTCTACGTATTGATTACTCAAAATTGTACTACAATTGCTAGTATTTAACATTTCAAGTGTTCTGAAACTATAGTAAACTTCATCTGAAATTGTACGTCTATTTTTTTTAAATTATACTTCTTTTAACCTATACATGTACTCTATTTATCAAAGTTTTATACTTCAACTATTCTAAAATTGTACTTCTTTTTTTCTGTACTTGTACTTCAATTATTTGAATCTATTATTTAAATTTTGTACTTCAAGTGTTCTACTAATGTATTATCCAAAATTTTAGTACAATTGCAAAGGATTTATACATTATGTATTCAAAAATTGTGCATCTTTTGAATAAAATTGCACTTCTGCATTTTGAAATTATGCTTCAGTTTACTAAAACATGTACTCCATTCATTAATGTTTTGTACTTCAAATGTCCGCAAAAATATTTTATTTTATCTAAATTTGTACTTCACTTATCTGAATCGATTATTTAAGGTTAGCACTATATACTAAGGGATTATCAAAAATTGTACAACAATTGCTCTCTTTTATACGTTTCAAAGTTGTATTACGTTTTATATACATTTGCACTCCATTTTTTTGAAATTTTACTTGATTTCACATGAAATTGTACCCAATTATTTAATTTTTTTTCTTCAAGTGATCTACTATTTGATTATCCAAAATTGTTCTGCAATTGCAAGCGGTTTATACTTTACATGTTGCAGAAAAGTACTCATTATTTTATCTAAAATTGTACTATGATTTTCTGAAATGGAATTTAGATTTTCAAAATTTATACTCAATTTACTAAGGTTTTATACTTTAAGCGATCTATCTATTGATTATCAAATGTTATAATGCAGTTGTTGAGGTTTTATACAACAAGTATTCTAAAATTGTACTTCATTTTATCTAAACTTGTACTTCAATTTTCTGTATCTATTATTTAAGTTTTGCACTTTATACTGAAGGATTATCAAAAACTGTACCACAATAGCTATCTTTTACACGTTTCAAAGTTGTATTTCGTTTTATACACATTTGCACTCCATTTTTCTGAAATTTTACTTGATTGCACATGAAATTGTACCCAGTTATTTAATTTTTCAACTTCAAGTGATCTACTAACTGATTATCCAAAGTTGTTCCTCAACTGCAAGCGGTTTATACTTTACGGGTTTCAAAATAGTGCTTATTATTTTATCTAAAATTGTACTTAAATTTTTCTGAAATGGTAATTAGTTATACTCTATTTACTAAAGTTTTATACTTTAAGCGATCTATCTATTGATTATCAAAAGTTATAATGCAGTTGTTGGGGTTTTATACATCAAGTATTCTGAAATTGTACTACAATTAATCTGAAAATGCACTTCTATTTTATGAAAATATACTTTATTTTACACTTCATTTTACCCAAACCTGTGTACTCTATACATCAAAGTTCTATACTTCAAATGTTCCAAAATTGTACTTTATTTTATCTAAACTTGGACTTCAATTATATGAATCTATTATTTAAATTTTGTACTTCAAGAGTTCTGCTTATTGTTTACTCTAAATTATAATACAATTGCTAGGGTTTTACATTCCAAGTGTTCTAAAACTGTACTTAACTTCATCTGAAATTGTACGTCCATTTTTTTAAATTATACTTCATTTAACTTGTACATGTACTCCATTTATCGAAGTATTTTACTCCAAATATTCTAAAATTGTACTTCATTTTATCTAAATTTGGACTTCAATTATCTGAATCTATTATTTAAATTTTATACTTAGAGTGTTCTACATATTGGTTACTCAAAACTATACTACAATTGCTAGGGTTTTACATTCTAAATGTTCTAAAATTGAACTTAACTTTACCTAAAATCGTACATTTATTTTTTAAAATTATACTTCATTTAACTGGTACATTTACTCTATTTATTGAAGTTTTATACTTCAAATATTCTAAAATTGTACTTCTTTTTATATGTACTTGTACTTCAATTATTTGAATCTAATATTTCAATTTTGTACTTCAAATGTTCTACTAATGTATTATCCAAAATTGTACTACAATTGCCAAGGATTTATGCTTCATGTATTCAGAAATTGTACTTCTTTTACAAAAAATTGTACTTCTGCATTTTGAAATTATGCTTAAGTTTACTTAAACATGTACTACATTCATTAATGTTTTATACTTTGAATGATCCGCAATTATATTTCACTTTATCTAAATTTGTACTTCACTTATCTGAATCAATTATTTAAGTTTTGCACTTTAGGTGTTATACTAAAGGATTATAAAAAATTATACTACAATTGCTCTCTTTTATACGTTTCAAAGTTCTATTTCATTTTATACAAATTTGCACTCCATTTTTCTGAAATTTTACTTGATTTCACGTGAAATTGTACCCAATTATTTAATTTCTATACTTCAAGTGATCTACTAACTGATTATCCAAAATTGTTCCGCAACTGCAAGCGGTTTATAATTTACTTGTTTCGAAATAGTACTTATTATTTTATCTAAAATTGTACTTAAATTTTTCTGAAATGGTATTTAGTTATACTTTAAGCGATCTATCTATTGATTATCAAAAGTTATAATGCAGTTGTTGGTGTTTTATACATCAAGTATTCTGATATTGTACTTCAATTTATCTGAAATTGCACTTCTATTTTTTGAAAATATACTTTGTTTTATACTTCATTTTACCTAAACCTGTGTACTCTATACATCAAAGTGCTATACTTCAATTGTTCCGAAATTATACTTAATTTTATCTAAACTGGGACTTCAATTAAATGAATCTATTATTTAAATTTTGTACTTCAAGAGTTCTACTTATTGTTTACTCTAAATTTTACTACAATTGCTAGGGTTTTACATTCCAAGTGTTCTAAAATTGTACTTAACTTTATCTGAAATTGTACGTCCATTTTTTTAAATTATACTTCATTTAACTTGTACACGTACTCTATTCGTCGAAGTATTATACTTCAAATATTCTAAAATTGTATTTCATTTTATCTAAACTTGGACTTCAATTATCTGAATCTATTATTTAAATTTAATACTACAAGTGTTCTACGTATTGGTTACTCAAAATTATACTACAATTGCTAGGATTTTACATTTCAAGTGTTCCGAAACTATACTTAACTTCATTTGAAATTGAAAGTCTATTTTTTTAAATTATACTTCTTTTAACCTATGCATGTACTCTATTTATTGAAGTTTTATAACTCAAATATTCTAAAATTGTACTTCTTTTTATATGTACTTGTACTTCAATTATTTGAATCTATTATTTAAATTTTGTACTTCAAGTGTTCTACTAATGTATTATCCAAAATTGTACTACAATTGCAAAGGATTTATACATTATGTATTCAGAAATTGAACTTCTTTTATAATAAAATTGTACTTCTACATTTTGAAATTATGCTTAAGTTTACTTAAACATGTATTCCGTTCATTAATGTTTTATATTTTGAGTGATCTGTAATTATATTTCATTTTATCTAAATTTGTACTTCACTTATCTGAATCAATTATTTAAGTTTTGAATTTAGGTCTTATACTATAGGATTATCACAAATTATACTACAATTGCTCTCTTTTATATGTTTCAAAGTTGTATTTCGTTTTATACAAATTTGCATTCCATTTTTCTGAAATTTTATTTGATTTCACATGAAATTGTACCCAATTATTTAATTTTTGTACTTCAAGTGATCTACTAACTGATTCTCCAAAATTGTTCCTCAACAGCAAGCGGTTTATACTTTTCGTGTTCTGAAATAGTACTTTTTATTTTATCTAAAATTGTACTTAAATTTTTCTGAAATGGTATTTAGTTATACTCTATTTACTAAAGTTTTATACTTTAAGCAATATATCTATTGATTATCAAAATTTATAATGCAGTTGTTGGGGTTTTATACATCAAGTATTCTGAAATTGTGTTTCAATTTATCTGAAATTGCACTTCTATTTTATAAAATCATACTTTGTTTTGTACTTCATTTTACCCAAACCTGTGTACTCTATACATCAAAGTTCGGTACTTAAAATGTTCCGAAACTGAACTTCATTTTATCTAAACTGTTACTTCATTTATATGAATCTATTATTTAAATTTTGTACTTGAAGAGTTCTACTTATTATTTACTAAAAATTATACTACAGTTGCTAGGGTTTTACATTCCAAGTGTTCTAAAATTGTACTTAACTTTATATGAAATTGCACGTCCATTTTTTTAAATTATACTTCATTAAACTTGTACATGTACTCTATTTATCGAAGTTTTATACTTCAAATATTCTAAAATTGTACTTCATTTTATCTACACTTGGACGTCTATTATCTAAATCTATTATTTAAATTTTATACTACAAGTGTTCTACGTATTGGTTACTTAAAATTATACTACAATTGCTAGGGTTTTACATTCCAAGTGTTATGAAATTGTACTTAACTTTTCCTGAAATCGTACATTTATTTTTTTAAATTATACTTCATTTAACTGGTACATTTACTCTATGTATTGAAGTTTTATACTTCAAATATTTTAAAATTGTACTTCTTTTTATATGTACTTGTACTTCAATTATTTGAATCTAATATTTCAATTTTGTACTTCAAGTGTTCTACTAATGTATTATCCAAAATTGTACTACAATTGGCAAGGATTTTTACTTTATGTATTTAGAAATTGTACTTCTTTTACATAAAATTGTACTCCTGCATTTTGAAATTATGCTTAAGTTTACTTAAACATGTACTACATTCATTAATGTTTTATACTTTGAATGATCCGCAATTATATTGCACTTTATCTAAATTTGTACTTCACTTATCTAAATCTATTATTTAAGTTTTGCACTTCAGGTGTTATACTAAAGGATTATCAAAAACTGTACTTCAATTGCTATCTTTTACACGTTTGAAAGTTGTATTTCGTTTTATACACATTTGCACTCTAGTTTTCTGAAATTTTACTTGATTTCACATGAAATTGTACCCAATTATTTAATTTTTATACTTCAAGTGATCTACTAACTGATTATCCAAAATTGTTCCGCAACTACAAGCGGTTTATACTTTACATGTTCCGAAATAGTACTTATTATTTTATCTAAAATGGTACTTAAATTTTTCTGATATGGAATTTTGTTATACTCTATTTACTGAAGTTTTATACTTTAAGCGATCTATATATTGATTATCAAAAGTAATATTGCAGTTGTTGGGGATTTATACATCAATTATTCTGAAATTGTAGTTCAATTTATCTGAAATTGCACTTCTATTTTATGAAAATATACTTTGTTTTATACTTCATTTTACCCAAACCTGTGTACTCTATTGATCAAAGTTCTATACTTTAAATGTTCTGAAATTGTACTTTATTTTATCTAAACTGGACTTCAAATATGTGAATCTATTATTTGAATTTTACACTTCAAGAGTTCTACTTACTGTTTACTCTAAATTATACTACAATTGCTAGGGTTTTACATTCCAAGTGTTCCAAAACTGTACTTAACTTTATCTACAATTGTAAGTCCATTTTCTTAAATTATACTTCATTTAACTTGTGCATGTACTCTATTTATCGAAGTATTATACTTCAAATATACTGAAATTGTACTTCATTTTATCTAAACTTGGACTTCAATTATTTGAATCTATTATTTAAATTTTATACTTCAAGTGTTCTTCGTATTGGTTACCCAAAATTTTACTACAATTGCTAGGATTTTACATTTCAAGTGTTCTGAAACTGTACTTAACTTCATCTGAATTTGTACATCTATTTTTTTATATTATACTTCTTTTAACCTGTACATGTACTCTATTTATCAAAGTTTTATATTTCAAATATTATAAAATTGTACTTCTTTTTATCTATACTTGTACTTCAATTATTTGAATCTATTATTTAAATTTTATACTTCAAGTGTTCTACTAATGTATTATCCAAAATTGTATTACAATTGCCTAGGATTTATACATCATGTATTCAGAAATTGTACTTCTGCGTTTTGAAATAATGCTTCAGTTCACTTAAACCTGAACTCCATTCATTAATGTTTTATACTTCAAATGATCCGTAATTATATTTTCTTTTATCTAAATATGTACTTCACTTATCTGAGTCTATTATTAAAGTTTTGCACTTCGTACTAAAGAATTATCAAAAACTATACTACAATAGCTATCTTTTACATGTTTCAAAGTTGTATTTCGTTTTATACACATTTGCACTCTATTTTTCTGAAATTTTACTTGATTTTAGATGAAATTGTTCCCAATTATTTAATTTTTAAACTTCAAGTGATCTACTAACTGATTATACAAAGTTGTTCCACAACTGCAAGCGGTTTATACTTTACGTGTTCCGAAATAGTGCTTATTATTTTATCTAAAATTGTACTTAAATTCTTCTGAAATGGTAATTAGTTATACTCTATTTACTAAAGTTTTATACTTTAAGCGATCTATCTGTTGATTATCAAAAGTTATAATGCAATTGTTGGGCTTTTATACATCAAGTATTCTGAAATTGTACTTCAATTTATCTGAAATTGCACTTCTATTTTATGAAAATATACTTTGTCTGATACTTCATTTTACCCAAAACTGTGTACTCTATTCATCGTTGTTCTATACTTCGAATATTCTAAAATTGTACTTCATTTGATCTAAACTTGGACTTCAATTTTCTAAATCTATTATTTAAATTTTATACTTTTGGTGTTCTATGTATTGGTTTCCCAAAATTATACTACAATTTCTAGGATTTTACATTTCAAGTGTTCTGAAACTGTACTTAACTTCATCTGAAATTGTATGTCTATTTTTTTAAATTATACTTCTTTTAACATGTACATGTACTCTATTTATCGAAGTTTTATATTTCAAATATTCTAAAGTTGTATTTCTTCTTATCTGTATTTGTACTTCAATTATTTGAATCAATTATTTAAATTTTGTACTTCAACTGTTCTACTAATGTATTATCCAAAATTGTATTACAATTGCCTAGGATTTATACATCTTGTATTCAGAAATTGTACTTCTGCATTTTGAAATAATACTTCAGTTTGCTTAAACCAGAACTCCATTCATTAATGTTTTATACTTCAAATGATCTGTAATTATATTTTCTTTTATCTAAATTTGTACTTCACTTCTCTGAATCTATTATTTATGTTTTGCACTTTGTACTAATGGATTATCAAAAACTATACTACAATAGCTATCTTTTACACGTTTCAAAGTTGTATTTCGTTCTATACACATTTGCACTCTATTTTTCTGAAATTTTACTTTATTTCACATGAAATTGTTCCCAATTATTTAATTTTTACCCTTCAAGTGATCTACTAACTGATTATACAAAGTTGTTCTGCAACTGCAAGAGATTTATACTTTACGTGTTCCGAAATAATGCTTATTATTTTATCTAAAATTGTACTTAAATTCTTCTAAAATGGTAATTAGTTATACTCTATTTACTAAAGTTTTATATTTTAAGCGATCTATCTATTGATTATCAAAAGTTATAATGCAGTTGTTGGGCTTTTATACATCAAGTATTCCAAAATTGCACTTCAATTTATCTGAAATTGCACCTCTATTTTATGAAACTTTACTTTGTTTGATACTTCATTTTACCCAAAAATGTGTACTCTATTCATTGATGTTCTATACTTCAAATAATTCCAAAATTGTGCTTCATTTGATCTAAACTTGGACTTCAATTTTCTGAATCTATTATTTAAATTTTATACTTCAGGTGTTCTACATATTGGTTACCCAAAATTATACTACAATTGCTAGGATTTTACATTTCAACTGTTCTGAAACTGTACTTAACTTCATCTGAACTTTTACGTCTATTTTTTTAAATTATACTTCTTTTAACCTGTGCATGTACTCTATTTATCGAAGTTTTATATTTCAAATATTCCTAAATTGTACTTCTTTTTATCTGTACTTGTACTTCAATTATTTGAATATATTATTTAAATTTTGTACTTCAAGTGTTCTACTAATGTATTATCCAAAATTGTATTACAATTGCCTAGGATTTATACATCATGTATTCAGAAATTGTACTTCTTTTACATAAAATTGTACTTCTGCGTTTTGAAATAATGCTTCAGTTTACTTAAACATGAACTCCATTCATTAATGTTTTATACTTCAAATGATCCGCAATTATATTTTATTTTATCTAAATTTGTACTTCACTTATCTGAATCTATTATTTATGTTTTGCATTTTACACAAAAGTATTACCAAAAACTGTACTACAATTGCTATCTTTTACACGTTTCAAAGTTGTATTTCGTTTTATACACATTTGCACTCCATTTTTCTGAAATTTTACTTGATTTCACATGAAATTGTACCGAATTATTTAATTTTTAAACTTCAAGTGATCTACTAACTGTTTATCCAAAGTTGTTCCGCAACTGCAACAAGTTTATGCTTTACGTGATCTAAAATAGTGCTTATTAATTATCTAAAATTGTACTTAAATTTTTCTAAAATGGTATTTAGTTATACTCTATTTACTAAAGTTTTATACTTTGAGCAATCTATCTATTGATTATCAAAAGTTATAATGCAGTTATTGGGGTTTTATACATCAAGTATTTTGAAATTGTACTTCAATTTATCTGAAATTGCACAACTATTTTATGACAATATACTTTGTTTTATACTTCATTTTACCTAAACCTGTGTACTCTTTCATCAAAGTTCTATACTTCAAATGTTCTGAAATTGTACTTCATTTTATCTAAACTGGGACTTAAATTATATGAATCTATTTTTTAAATTTTGTACTTCAAGAGTTCTACATATTGTTTTCAATAAATTATACTACAGTTGGCAGTGTTTTACATTCAAAGTGTTCTAAAACTATACTTAACTTTATCTAAAATTGTACGTCCATTTTTTTAAAGTATACCTCATTTAACTTGTACGTGTACTCTATTTATCAAAGTATTATACTTCAAATATTGTGAAACTGTACTTCATTTTATCTAAACTTGGACATCAATTATCGGAATCTATTATTTAAATTTTATACTTCTAGTGTTCTACGTATTGGTTACTCAAAATTATACTACAATTGCTAGGGTTTTACATTTCAAGTTTTCTGAAATTGTATGTCAATTTTTTAAAATTATACTTCTTTTAACCTATACATGTACTCTATTTATCGAAGTTTTATATTTCAAATATTCTAAAATTGTAATACTTTTTATCTGTACTTGTACTTCAATTATTTGAATCTATTATTTAAATTTTGTACTTCAAATGTTCTACTAATGTATTATCCAAAATTGTATTACAATTGCCTAGGATTTATACATCATGTATTCAGAAATTGTACTTCCATGTTTTGAAATAATGCTTCAGTTCACTTAAACATGAACTCCATTCATTAATGTTTTATACTTCAAATGATCCGTAAATATATTTTATTTTATCTAAATTTGTACTTCACTTATCTAAATCTATTATTTAAGTTTTGCACTTTATACTAAAGGATTATCAAAAACTGTACTACAATAGTTATCTTTTACACGTTTCAAAGTTGTATTTCATTTTATACACATTTGCACTCTATTTTTCTGAAATTTTACTTGATTTCACATGAAATTGTTCCCAATTATTTAATTTTTAAACTTCAAGTGATCTACTAACTGATTATCCAAAGTTGTTCCGCAACTGCAAGCGGTTTATACTTTACGTGTTCCGAAATAGTACTTATTATTTTATCTAAAATTGTACTAAAATTTTTCTGAAATGGTTATTAGTTATTCTCTATTTACTAAAATTTTATACTTTAAGTGATCTATCTATTTATTATCAAAATTTATAATGCAGTTGTTGGGCTTTTACACATCAAGTATTCTGAAATTGTACTTCAATTTAACTGAAATTGCACTTCTATTTTATGAAAATATACATTGGTTTATACTTCATTTTACCCAAACATGTGTACTTTATTCATCGAAGTTCTGCACTTCAAATATTCCAAAATTGTACTTCATTTTCTCTAAACTTGGACTTCAATTTTTTGAATCTATTATTTAAATTTTTTACTTCAAGAGTTCTACGTATTGATTACTCAAAATTGTACTACAATTGCTAGGGTTTTACATTTCAAGTGTTCTGAAACTGTACTTAAATTAATCTAAAATTGTACGTCTATTTTTTCAAATTATACTTCTTTCAACATGTACATGTACTCTATTTATCAAAGTTTTATATTTCAAATATTCTAAAATTGTACTTCTTTTTATCTGTACTTGTACTTCAATTATTTCAATCTATTATTTAAATTTCGTACTTCAAGTGTTCTACTAATATATTATCCACAATTGTACTACAATTGCCTTGGATTTATACATCGTGTATTCAGAAATTGTACTTCTTTTGCATAAAATTGTACTTCTGCATTTTAAATAATGTTTTAGTTTACTTAAACATGAACTCCATTCATTAATGTTTTATACTTCAAATGATCCGTAAATATATTTTATTTGATCTAAATTTGTACTTCACTTATCTAAATCTATTATTTAAGTTTTGCACTTTATACAAAAGGATCATCAAAAACTGTACTACAATTGCTATCTTTTATACGTTTCAAAGTTGTATTTCATTTTATACACATTTGCAATCCATTTTTCTGAAATTTTACTTGATTTCACATGAAATTGTACCCAATTATTTAATTTTTATACTTCAAGTGATCTACTAATTGATTATCTAAAATTGTACCGCAACTACAAAGTTGTATTTCATTTTATACACATTTGCAATCCATTTTTCTGAAATTTAACTTGATTTCACATGAAATTGTACCCAATTATTTAATTTTTATACTTCAAGTGATCTACTAATTGATTATCTAAAATTGAACCGCAACTGCAAGCGGTTTATGCTTTACGCAGTTCGGAATAGTACTTATTATTTTATATAAAATTGTACTTTGATTTTTTGAAATGGTATATAGATTTACAAAATTTATACTCAATTTACTAAAGTTTTATACTTTAAGTGATCTATCTATTGACTATCCAAAGTTATAATGCAATTGTTGGGGTTTTATACATGAAGTATTTTGAAATTGTACTTCAATTTGTCTAAAATTGCACTTCTATTTATACTTCATTTTACCAAAATCGGTGTACTCTATTCATCAAAGTTCTATACTTCAAATATTCCAATATTTTACTTCATCTTATCTAAACTTGGACTTCAATTATCTGAATCCATTATATAAATTTTATACTTCAAGAGCTCTATGTATTGGTTACTCAGAATTATACTACAATTGCTAGGATTTAACATTTCAAGTGTTCTGAAATTGTAGTTAACTTCATCTGTGACTGTACATTTATTTTTTAAAATTATACTTCTTTTAACCTATGCATGTAATTTATTTATCGAAGTTTTATACTTCAAATATTCCAAAATTGTACTTCTTTTTATCGGTACTTGTACTTCAATTATTTGAATCAATTATTTAAATTTTGTACTTCAAGTGTTCTACTAATATATTATCCAAAATTGTACTACAATTGCCAAGGATTTATACATTATGTATTCAGAAATTGTACTTCGTTTGCATAAAATTGCACTTCTGCATTTTGAAATTGTACTTCAGTTTACTTAAACATGTACTCCATTCATTAAAGTTTTATACTTCGAATGATCCGTAATTATATTTCATTTTATCTAAATTTGTACTTTACTTATCCGAATCTATTATTTAAGTTTTGCACTTTAGGTGTTATACTAAAGGATTAACAAAAATTGTACTACAATTGCTATCTTTTGTATGTTTCAAAGTTGTATTTTGTTTTATACAAATTTGCACTCCATTTTTCTGAAACTTTACTTGATTTCACAAGAAATTGTACACAATTATTTAATTTTTATACTTCAAGTGATCTACTAATTCATTATCCAATATTGTACCGCTATTGCAAGTGGTTTATACTTTACGTGATCCGAAACAGTACTTATTTTTTTATCTGAAATTGTACTTATATTTTTTGAAAAGATATTTTGATTTACAAAGTTTATACTGTATTTACCAAAGTTTTAAACTTTAAGCGATCAGTCGTTTGATTAAAAAAAGTTATAATGCAATTGTTGGGTTTTATACATCAAGTATTCTAAAATTACATTTCTATTTTATTAAAATATACTTTGATTTATACTTCATTTTACCAAAACCAGTG
>JACGDI010002842.1:0-18466 GCA_014898725.1 Jacaranda copaia
TAATTTATGAGTTGAAACTTTTATATCATTTGAGTTGGTATTTGTTATTCTTGTACATTATAATAGATTCTATAAAGATAATTTTTTGAAAGGCTTATTTCATGATTTGACATTTTAAATTCATGTATGGATATTATTGTGGAGTAGAGTTTGTAAAAAGTTTAGTAAATACTAGGTAATTTTGATGTTGCAAAATATTTGATAAATTTTTTATGCATTTTTTTCATATGTCTGCACTTATTTAAACACCATATATTTTTATATCAATACAGTTAAAATAATATATCAATTTTTTAATGATAGTTCAGTTAATTCAATTTTACCTTTCTTCTGATAAATATCCCTTAAATAGAATGACTTTAGTTAATTTATATAATAATAATTAATCTCTTTTTCATTATAAATTATTAATGTAAAGTATTCTTATTTATAATGTGTGGACCTTCATACATATTTTTCCAATATTTTTTTATATTGAATATATATTTTTTTAAAAATAATGTATGGTAGATACGGTATCAATATTTATATACTATTGGATATCACCTCGTACCTTCAATTTTAGTCTTTTCCTTATTTTCAGGAAAAAAAATGCAATTAAATTTTTTTATTAGTTTTATTAGAAAATATATTTGCATGTATCCATTTTCTATTACATAAATGTCTTAAATTTAGTTTTACACTTCCACTATGTACGCATCCACTTAATTATAAAGAAGAGGAAAAAGGAAAAAAAAAAGAATAAAAAATAAAAAGGGTAGGGTAAGATAAGATAAGAATTGGCCGTTGGTATTTGTAGTAAGCCTAAACCCACAACAATTTGGATTCCTAATCCGAACGGGAAGTAGAGCACAGTACGCCCATCCTCCACCATTACATTCTGCTCTTCACAACGCACACATCATTAGTTGACGCTGCATTAATATTGCGTGCTGATCTCCTTTGGAAAAATGGCTGCTGCTTCAGCTTCTCCTTCTATTTCTCTCAAGAAACTTAATGTCCCTGCACTGGTTCTTCCTGTTCTTTGCTTTTCTTTTGTTTCTATTTTAATGCTCACCCGCTGAAGATTTGTAAATTCGATCAAATTTATGAATTGGGAGATTCAATTTCTGACACCGGGAGGTCCCAATTGAGGCATCCACAGCCTTTGCCGAACTACCTTATGGTGAAATTATGTTTTAAAATGCTACTGGTCGTTGCTCCAATGGTCTTCTTATGATTTGATTATATTGGTATGAAGTTTTTTGTTTCTTGATTATTTTCCTGGGGTTCACATTGAATCATTGCAGAAGATATATAAGCACTGGACTTGTTTTCTTTTGCAGCAATGGCGGCGGGCCTTCCTTTTCTACCACCGTACAAAAACATGGATGCAGAGTTTAGGTACGGAGTAAACTTTGCAGTAGCAGGTTCTACCGCGTTGTCATCAGATGTGTTGGCTACTAAACACATATTTTCTCCTGTGACAACTAGCTCCCTCAATGTTCAATTGGATTGGATGTCCACCCATTTCAATTCAATTTGCCTTAACAATCGAGGTTGGCTACCTTCTGATATTGAATTATTACAATTGATTAATTATTATCCAACTTATATCACATGTATTGCTATTGTTCTGAAAAATTGTTTTCGATTAACAGATTGTGTTGAGAAACTCCAAAATGCCCTTTTCATGGTAGGAGAAGTTGGTGGAAATGATTACAACTATGCAATTTTCCAAGGCAAATCAATGGGGGAGTTGACAAGTATGGTGCCTGAGGTCGTTAATGCTATCATCATGAATGGTGTTAGGGTAAGTTAATTTATCACATTTCTAGTCTTGATTTATAAATACCCATGATATATCTATCTATCTATCTATCTATCTATATATATATATAATTCTTGAAGATTGTGTGTGATATTATTGAACTAATATCTTTTATATATATTAACTATATGTTTTGCAGAGAACAACTAGTTTAGGGGCTACAAGAGTGGTGGTACCAGGAAACTTCCCCATTGGTTGCCTTCCAATTTATAAGACAGCTTTCCAAGCCAACATCTCTGCAGCATATGATGAAAACCAATGCTTGAAACAACTGAATGACTTTGCTATGTATCACAATATATTATTGCAGCGAGCTATTCAAAAGCTTAAACAAGAAATTAAAGTCCAAATGCTATTATAGTCTATGGCGATTACTACAATGCTTACCAGTTCCTACTCCAAATTGCCAAATCTCATGGTACGTCGTCTCACTCACCAAATTTAAATACAACCAATATTGAAAATTCATGAAACCGTCGACAACAATTTGTTGGCATGAATATTGCAGGGTTTTGATACAGAAAGAGCTTGTTGTGGAATTGGAGGAAAATACAATTTTAATAAGACAAGAATGTGTGGAGGATGGGGTGCATATGACACAACAAGGATACAAGATTATGGCTGGATGGTTACTGTTGAATCACATCTTCCCTAAGCTTCGATGCCATTTCTGAATCGCTACTAGGTTTTATGATGTATGATCATGTCAGCCGTTGCCACGTTCAGTAAATTTTATGCAGTCAATAATGCACGTTAATTTGCTGTAATCTTAGAATAAATTTTCTTCTCTCTCTCTCTCTCTCTCACACACACACACACTCACTATTTGCATCTTTTTTGTTAGTCTTTGCCTACAAGAACACAACTATATAAAGAAGATCCATATATATATGTATATATATATATACCTATTTGCTGAGATTTTCAATGAAGATTTTAGGCCGGTATTGAGGCTAAGATATTAAGCAAACTCCGTTGTTAATTTTTTTATTTTAATTTAAATTTTGCAAGACAGAAGAATTTTGATTTGCACGTATGACAAGGGATATATTGATTCAACTAATCACAAAGATCAGAAGTAATCTTATGTGTTCTGTGGAAAATGCCCAAAGAAAAGGGGGAAAAGAAAAGAAGAAGAAGAAGAAGAAGAAGAAAATAACTTGAGATTATAGGCCAAAGAAAGGAAAGAAAACCATGTTTTTGGTGAGGTATATATGCAGATATTCCCCGTGTAAAAATTAATAAGTAATGTCTTTATATTTTGTTCGAATTTAAAGTTTTATTCTATGATATAGGTGGAATTGTCCGTTTAATTCACATACAACAAATTACATATTAAATCTTAAATTTAGTTGGATATTGATGCAAAGAAAATTTATATCAGTATAATAAAAGTACAGATATAATTAGATAACAATAAGATCATAATTTTAAGTTTAAGATCATATTTTTTTTTATTCAAAAGTTTAAAAAGAAAATGAGGGAGAGTTAGTTATGAAATATTTTTATTTGAAAATTCATTTTATCTTTTCCTAATTTAGAAATTGAATTGAAAATGAAAGACAAAAATTTGCAATAGAGCAAACAATAATTTAATTATCATAGGATTGTTAAATGATCAATAAAAAATTAAAATTATCATAATTCCAATTGCGATCAAAATTACCTTACTTATTACATGTTTAAATTAGATAAATAATTTTTTTACTTATTTAATTGGTACTTCTAAAATCTTTTAATTAAATAAAATAGTATCATAATGGAGATTTCTAATCAAAAAAATTCTGTACGGCAGAGTAAAAATCATTAGCCGGAAAAGCAAGCAACTGCGCCAGAGGGTGCTTAATCTTCTTCCTCCCATTCTTTCTTCTTTCTCTCCTCTCGTTTCTCGGTTCCTCCAGTTGGCTGATTCGAGGTGAAATGAACTCTTCTCTGCTGTTCGACATTTTTTTATTCTCCGAAAACATCTCATTTTTCGTTTATGTATGGGGGTGCATGTGCTTATTCTAATTTTTTTTTATTTAGGTAAATCATCAGGATTGATATTTGAATCAGTTTTATCAGAATTTTCTTTTGATTAGAATAGAAAAAATATTCAGTTGAAATTTGGTTGATGATATCGAAGAAGCTTGGACATTTGAAATTTTTTAGAAAACCTAATTGTGTGTTCTCGAAAATATGTTGATGCTGCTTTAATTTAATGCTCAATGATGTATGTGAAGATTTCGAAGCAAAAGGATGATATAATGTGAAAAAAGAGGCTTTTAATTCTCTTCACAAGCAAAAACTTGCATATGCATATATGCATAATTTGCAGGTTTGCTTTCTTTCTTTGCGCTCAGAAATTAGAGACTAGCGCCACCTTTTCTGTAAGATGTATGAAAGTTTGTAATATCTGGATTATTTGAAGCTTTTATATGAACCAGTATTTAAACCTCTTTAATTTGGTAAATATAAAAGTTAATTTGGAGCGTTGTGGAGACAAAACTCTTATCTTTCTGAAAATTGTACAGTGAATTTCCTATTTCTCATGCTTAATGTTATAATTGTTTTCAGGTGCTATCAATTATTCACATTGAGATGTCTCTGAGTACCACTGTCACCAGTACGACTACGTCGCTACTTATTGGTATGTAGAACTCCATATTCTATTATCTTAGAACTGAATACAAAAATCCGCTGATTTTTCTTGCGCTGTTAAGGGATTGGACTTGTGTGTAAATTTCTTGTTGGTAGAACGAGCTAGTTTCCAGTTTATGTTTTGAAACTTGCCACTAGTCCGAATTGTTGATACATGCCTTGTTGTTTTTGGAATTTTCATGAGACATGGCTTCTCCATTTTTGAGTTTTAGATATTTCTGCAGTAATTTTATATCTCACTTGGTAATTTTATAATCTTAGTTTGGTTTAGGCTGGATCAAATAATAAAGTTGTATACTCATCTTCATACCATAAGTGTTGCTGTAGTATAATGTACTGAAGGCACACAATTAGCTAGAAGAACTCTAAATTCGTTGAGCTGGAACTAAGCTGAATGTGTTTTAATGTCAGAAAGATGGCCATTCTTTGGTTTGCGACTCTGTGTAACTCCATATATGGGGCATGGCAAATAGTTCCTTCATTTTAGATCATTCTGTAAATAATCTTCACTTTCTGTGCTTGGAGCAGATATATGTATAAACATGTAGCTTGATCTTCATTGTTGGGTTGTGATGTGCCAGATCATTCTAAAGCTTCGTGGTTGGCTAAGAAAAATATAATATCATTCGCCTGAAACTTGGCTAAAATTGTTTATTAATCAGCTTCCACCTCTAAGAAGAACAAATAAGATTTACTTGTAAGAGTAAAATTTTACTCTGAGTTAATTTCTCATCATGAAAAAGATCCCACACTAATAATCAATCCAGTTATCCTTAAGAAGCTAGGTCTATGCTGGTAAATTAACAAGCATGGTCAGTTGCATTCTCCAAAGGATATGGCTGAAAATGAGATTTACTGTTTCATAGAGTATTTTGTGATGATGGATTTCTTTGGTTCCATAGATCTAGTCTCATCCTTTGAATAGTCTGTCTTTTTAAATGTATAATCGGACATTACATATTCGTAGCTTAGATTCTTTCTGATTATAAATCTGCGGGTCTGATTAATCCACTTGTTGGTTCACTGGTTGCATGCTTTCAATTGATTCCGGTAGATATTTTACAATTTTTAGTAGCTTATCTCAATATGATTCTGTTGCTTTTGTCTTCGTACTGTTTCCATTCACAAGTACAAAGAGCTGAGAGATGAGATATTTAAGAGTGTCCATAATAATTCGTACATTGTCTCTTCATCATGTGGCATTTGAATTCTACGCCTGTACATATTACTATTAGATCACTTATCACTTTGAAATGGTGTTTCAGATCTTGTTTTAATTTTTTTATAGTGTTGGACCTTATATAAACTGAATTGTTTCTTCACAGTTCGATCAGATGATAAATTTTTTAGGCTTAAAAAGAATGCTTGGTCCAATCCAGCAGGACTAAAGCCCTTTTTCGTGAAGTTTCAGCCCTTTGAAAGAAGAAGCTGCATAACTCGTTCCTTGCGTCTGAAGCATGCTCCTGTAACATGTGCTGCTGCTCTGGTAATTTTACTTTCTGTGACGTTGTATATGCTTATAAGCACTTTCATTCTATGGGAGTAAGTATGTAATCATATTTTTGAGAAGGAATGTTCTGTTTACTTTGCATATTTATTCCTTGCATTTGTAGTTACTCTTTCCTTCAAATCTATCCTTGGCTGAACAAGATTCAGTTGGATTCTTCAAAGTATAAAGGTGGTTGGTTTCTTTGATTTTAGTATGTTGAGGTGTTAGATTTGGTGTGCAAGGTAAAGTCTAGGCAGTGATTCTGGTTTTAGTTTTCAAGAATTGGTGCTGTATTTGTCCATCTTCTGATGGAAAGAAATGATTTATAGTGATTTCAAGCTTACTGCCTTGATATGCTATTAGTTTAATTTGCAGGGACTGACACAAAAAGATGTAGAAAGACACTTTGAAGTCCCTAATATAGTATATGAAACTTGCTGAAGGCATTTTTGACGCCCTATAATGTGTAACTTGCTGGAGAAGGCCTTTTATTCATCTTTTTATTTATGCAGTAACTTTAGGTCTACTAATGAAAGCGCCTATATTCTGATTGGCTTATTGCAACTGCAGAATGCCAGGTGTGCTGCAGAGCAAACCCAAACAGTAACACGCCAATCGTCTACCATTACTGTTGCACCTATCCAAGGTAACAAATCTCATTTTCCACTCTGGTGTCATAAGCTGCCTTTTGTCTTGTGGCAAACAATTTAGGAGTGAAAAGAATCAAGCCTGGCTGAACTTCGGAAAAATATGAATCTCAAACTCGGCTCCATGCTTGAAAGAGCTAGTTATTTGGGGATCAAGCTCAGTTTGGAAGTAAAACTATTATGCTTAAGCTCAACTCATCTAGCTAACACCATTTGACTCAAATTCGTTCGGCAGCCCTTACAAAATTTTATCTTGTGGTTAATATAATGCAGTTCATGTTTTTATCCACTCTCTCCAATTGCCAATTAGCTGTATTTCTAAATATGGGCTTACCAAGTATTTGAAACATGATTTGTTTAATTGAATTCCAGGAAAAGAAAAGTCTCCAGAACTTGATGATGGTGGAACTGGATTTCCACCACGTGATGATGGCGATGGTGGGGGCGGTGGAGGTGGAGGAGGCGGTCACTGGTCCGGCGGGTTCTTCTTTTTTGGTTTTCTTGCTTTGCTGGGCATCCTAAAGGATCAAGAGAGTGAAGGACCTTACGGGGACAAAAGCAGAAGATGAGATTCTATTTAGTGTGGGACATTTAGTTCGTTTAATCTCTTCTGTTCTATTCTTTGGCTGCCTTGAGACCTCTAACAGAGATATGGTTTGATGAGTTAGCGATTATGATTAAGCTCTGATCAAAGAAAATATGTGTAAGATGAAAATTCAAGTGAAAAATCTAATCAAGATTTATGCTTGAGAATAATATGTCAAATTGAGTTCAACTAAAAAGTTCATATAAGAGAGCGTATTGGTGAGTTTATAAACTTTTCAATATATTTTATGAAATGTTTAAAAATTTATAAGGTATTAGAAAGTTTTTTGTAAATGTTTTTCAAAAAGAGCTATAAGATCTTAAAATAAAATATTATAATTTTATAAGTTCTTCCAAAAAAAAGTAAGTTAATTTATTTTTAAAATTTCAATACTCTTTTGATTTTGAATTATTTGAATTATAAAATTGTCATTATTAATATAAATTTTAAAATTTTATTTATTCAAGTAATTTAGTAATTTATTCTTAAAATAAAATATAATTTTTTATATAATTTAAAAAATACTCTATAAGATATCGATATTTATAAAAAAAATTAAATAAACTTATTCGGATACCCTCTAGATGCAAATGGTACTCGCGACTCGTGCCAAATAAATTCATTGGCTTGTGCTCATGATGGTACGTGAACAAATTCAAACCACTAGCAACTTTGTCATAAAAATTTGGGTTAAAAACATCTTACCCCTTAAACTTCTTGCCAAACTGCATTCAGCCATTCACCCCTAAATTATTTTAAAAAAAACAATACTAGCACGAGACATATAATATAGAATAAATGAAATATTTGTTATTTTTTAGACATTAATATCATTTTTAATATTTTTAATGCATTTATTCAAATTTTTAGAATTAGAAAATTAATATAAAAAAATGTTAAAGAAAAAAAATAAATAATTGAAGAAAAAAGAAAAGACATCAGAGGAAAAAAAAGAAAGAAAATAAATTTTTTATTATTTTCAAAATAAACTTAATTTTGTTAAGTATCATTAACGTACCATCTCTGACGCGGGTTGGCGGGGGAGTATCATTAACGTACTAAAATAATTATTAAGGCTCTTGTACTTTACAATTATAGAGATAGTACGGATAGACGACAATTTAAATAGCCATTAAATGTTCCATCTTTTTGGAATGGCACACCCCTTATGACTAGAATTGCTTAAAGACAAAAATATCCCTGTGGCGATGTATCTGTTTTTCCATTTTTTTTCTGCACATTCAACTTCAAATGCTAAATGATTAAGTATTCCTGTAAAAAATTATCTTCAAATTCAATTTTTTTCTTTTAAATTTTTTTTCGAAAGGTCTAATAACTCGTAAAGTTCAAAACAATTGTGCTTTTGCAAAATAGTTTTTCAATGTTCTCTTAACAACTAATAAGTTTTTATAGAATTGATGTACTTTGTCCATTTACCAAAATAAGCATTCTTTTAATTAAAAAAAAAAAATCCTACCATGGATATGTATATATAATATAAATTTACCACTCTTAAAATCAATTTATAATATCCATCTTTATATAAATTTAACAAGTATGTCCATTTAAAAAAAAATTTCTTCATATTTTTTCCTCTCAAATTTTTTAATGAGGGAAAATTGTTGTCCTTGAACTCTTAATAGTACCACTTTACTCCATGATCTTTAATTTAATTAGCCCAATCAAATCGATCTCACACTAAATAAACTTTTAGCATACATGCACATATAGTTGTTCAAAAAAACTTCAATCGATGCAAAGCTTTTTAGTTAAGCTTAATTAAAATTTGGACAGAAATAAGTTGAATAGTAATTGTAAGTATAAATGTGTGTATGAAGTTTATTTTTTTACATTATTATATTAGGGATGTAGAATGAGTCAAGTCGGATCAACTTGAACTTAAACTTTGATTTAATTGTTTAACAATTCATGAGTCGCTCACAAATTTTCATTAAAAAATATTAATTAAATATATAATTTATTAATAATATTAATGGTTTATTTGTTTATTGTTAATATTTAAAATATCAATTAAATATTTATTATATATTAATATTTGATATTAAAAATTATGAATAATTTATTAATCAATTTAACTGGAGCCTATGATTTCTCACACCAAATGTTCTCATTGTTCTAAAGAATAATTTTGAAAGTTGCCATGCATCACGATTATGATTGGCCAAGTAATTTTGTGAGTGGGGGACTAAAGCGTAAAAACCTCAAATATAGCCGCTTTTGAGGCCTAAACTGTAATTTCATCGCACTGAATTATGAAAAGTGGACAAATTCTATAAAACGACAGCCCACCGTGTCCATCACCATCGTCATCCTGCTAACCGTCAAATTTTTCTGATTCCAAATTACAAAAAAATTAAATCTTTTTTCTTCCCAATTCGTTTTGACACGATTTTTATGCCTGCCCACTTCCTCAAGTTAATTAGCAGTTAAACTCCACGTTTTGGATTTCAGCTTTTCGTCTTATCAAGGGTGTATGGCCTCTTATATCTATTTGCTCCAATTTTAGCATATATATATATATATATATATTGTTTTTTTATTTCAGAAATTTCTGGAGGTGTAATTTCTTTTTCTGTTGCCAGATCTGTTTGGAGATCTGAGCGAATTCTGCTTCTTCTTTTTTTTTATGATTTTCGTTCAACTGTCTATAAAATTGAATTGGATCCTTCGACCGGACTGCGTTTTCCATGTGATTCTGAAGAGTATTCTCATGAAAATTGGCATAGTGGTTTAGACAAGTTAGTGAATTTAATTAATTTAATGGAGTTTTTACATTGTCTGAGAGTATCTGCTACGAATGACGAATGGTTGGAAATCTTAGATGAATCGTGGGGTAATTATGTTTTCGTAATGGAATTTATTAGTTGATTTATGAGCATTGACTTAAAGGCTTATCCTGCGTGATTATCTTAATATCAAATGAATCGTAAGGCTGGTAGTGTCCATCTCATTATGGAATATCTGTATTTTAATTTTGGGTTTCAAAAGGTTTTACCGGCTTGGACTTCTAGTGATAGATGATTATCGTGCTAGATTAGTTTCAAATATCTTTCCAATGTTAAAAGTGCTGGCGTTGGGAACTCAATGAATCTTCAAAAGATTTATTTGAAGTATAAAAATATTTGCTTGATTGAGCAAGAAACGAGTGCAAGTATTTCTGTTCTCTCTTGAAGTTTAGTCTATGATCTGAAATCGCAGGGAGACTCATCAGGAAATTTAAACTTTCATAATCCTGACAGTTCCATGTGGTACTATGATCTCAGGTGCATGCGTGCAAATTGATTCTCAAGTATAAAACAACTGAAATTTTGAGTTTTTGTCTGAGCAACATAAGTGGAGAATGATCCGAAGGTTCTTCATTTTTTCTTTTCTATGTATATTTTTTGCAGTTCTCTGATGAAATGTACCTAGTAAATAATTTTTCTCTTTTGACAGGCATGGAGTGTAATAATGTGCATGAAATACCATGTTGCAGTGCTTAGAGGGGATCAAGCATTCATGTGCTTCAGTGCTTCAGTGTTGTGAACTTGATAGGCAATCAAGGGGCCTAGAGGATCCTGAAATTCTTGCACGAGAGACTGTGTGTATGCTACTACCTCCACACTCCATACTTCTATGAATCAACACCTAATCTCTAAGGCTAAATCAAAGGAAAAGGACCAATAAAGATCATGGATGGCATGGATAAGTTATAATATTTCATTCAGTTTGGCTTCTGCTATAACTTATCATGGCACTTTGTCCTTTGACATAACATTTCTATAGCATAACTTCTGAAAGTTCTAGAGCTTGCTGTTGTCCTGTAAAACTGTTGTGTATTCTGATGAGATTAGGCTTCCATTTCAAGATCTTTATCAAATTTTCTCTTATTTCAAGTGCAGTGTGAATACTGAATATAGGTTTTGAAACAAGGAAATGAACACCATGTGTTCTTATAAATCTTATTTAGCTTGCTTTTTTTCTTCTGCAGTTAATTCCTATATACTTTCTGTCAAGAGGAAAGAAAGCTGACCCTCTGTTCATGATTGATCCTTTGATGCAGTTAGTGTAAGTGAAATAGAAGCACTTTATGAGCTTTTTAAGAAGATTAGCAGTGCTGTGATTGATGACGGGCTGATCAACAAGGTATGAGGTTTCTTATATGATTGGAAAGATGATTTATATATGTTCCTTGTAGATGAAGTATAATATCCTTGCAGAGATCACCAATATTATTGTTTCAATTTTGTTTGCAGGAAGAATTTCAATTAGCATTGTTCAAGACGAACAAAAAAGAGAGTTTGTTTGCTGATCGGGTACTCCAACTTTTAACCCATTGTGTTTTCTTTTATTTTTTACAGTTTATGGCTTCTGAGGCATGTTGTTAAGTAAACAATACTTTTGTTGTGGATTATCAATCTTTCTTTCATGTCAATACCTTTTATTTTCTGAATGCTTCCTGAGTACACGTTAATGTGTCCTAGTTTATGTGTATTACATTATATATATGTTCATCTGTGTTAAGTTATAGAGAGATGATACAATCATATTTCTACATTTATATGTATATGTGGGTGTATATGTTGTTTTCATTTCAAGTGCAATAACTTTATAAGAGATATACAGAAACTACTTGCCTACTTGTATAAGTGGCCCCCAGTTGGTTTATAAGATATAAGTTGCTCCAATTATACATTTATGTTTAGAGTCAAGTTGCAACTGGTACTTGTAGACTACCTTATTAGCCTTTCATTACTGCATTAATATTAAGGGTCAGGTTGCCCAGGTGCTAGTAAACTTACATTGTTGGCCTTTTAATATTACATGTTCACAATATGTTAATAGATGTGCTAAAACTACAAATTTTTGTAGATTGGTCTTGCATATTTCAAGAGATACTTTTAAGAATTTCTAATTTGAAGAACTTGTTTAATATTTTAGAAAGATCTCCAAAAAAGCATATTCATGTTTCCCTCTTTTCTCTGACTTTGAAAGCAGGTGTTCGACTTGTTTGACACAAAACATAATGGAATCCTTGGCTTTGAGGAGTTTGCCCGTGCACTCTCTGTATTCCATCCAAATGCTCCTATTGATGATAAGATTGAATGTATGTAGCATATTAGAACTTGGTTTTCTAGCTATCATAATCAGTTTAATATTTTAAGCACATTTCTTGCCAGCATAACATGCTAACATCTTCATCTTCTCTCACTGCAGTTTCTTTTCAATTGTATGATCTCAAGCAGCAAGGTTTTATTGAGAGGCAAGAGGTAACAATTACAGTCACATAGGCTTTGTTGGGTTTCTGGGGGAACATAACTTTGTCAAACCTTAAATCTGGCTGTAACTCAAACATTTCTCTATGCTGCCAATTTCTGAGTTTCAATTGTGTTTTTTTTGTAAACTCTGTGCATATAGCTTTAATCTTTGTATAATGACGTAATTCCATTTTACTTGAATCTGTAAGAGTGATGGCTGAATAGCCTATATGGTAGAAGTGTAAGAGCTCGAAGCGTACAGTATTTTGAAATGTCTTGAACTTTTCCTTTCTCTTACTTTTGAACACATTGGAAGGAGTGTTAAATTCATTCTGAGAATGGATGCTATGTGTCAGTTTCTGCTGTGTATCCAACAATGAGATTCTGTTTCCAACAAGACATGTGGCCTCCCTGAGAGAGCTTAGAGATAATTTTTCTTTCATTTGAATTTTTGAAATCTGGAATGCTGTACGGATGTGATTTTTTTTGTTTGGCCCTTACTGGCTTCTAGATCGGTATTCCTATCATTCTAACATTAGCACATAGCATAGGCTTCTTCAGAACCCTCTCAACGGGCGCCAATTATTTTGCTTAAATCCAAGAAATTTTGAATGTTTGAGTGATTCATTTTGTCTTTGACGTTTATTAACTTGTTCATTGATCATTTTATTGTGGAACATATACTAGCTTTCCCAATTATTAAGGCTGCAGTTTTGCATTTACCAGATATTCTGCCTCATTACACACTACAAGAAAAGTCCTGCACACCCCTTATCCACAGAGTTGATTGTCTTGATGTCATATGCTGATGAAATGGAAAAGATTCACTTAATTTTCTCGAGTATTCAATTGTTTTCCTTAAAAGTCTTAAATATGTTGCTGGCATGCTTGATATTTGGCTTCAAACTGGCAGGTAAAGCAAATGGTGGTTGCGACTCTTGCTGAATCTGGTATGAACCTGTCTGATGAAGTTATTGAGAGCATCATTGACAAGGTTATTTATTTTGATACATAAATTTTACTTAAATATTTTTTCCTCTTCTTTCTTTTCATTATGTGTTAAAATTCTCATTAAGTTTTCACCTATTTTGAAGAAGATCCGCAGCCAAAATAACTTGTGCCTAAGCTCCTCTAGGCAAGAAAAATTCTTTTCTCCTCAAAAAGGGGATTTGGGATTTTCCAGTTTGGCTTATTATAACAATTCCCAAAGATGATTAATTGTCAAAGGGTAGAAGATAGCACCACTTGTTAAGATGACAAAGTGCTACTTACTCGGTGATGCTTGTTCAAATTTAGATTCTATGAGAACGGACATAGGTTTTGCTTTTGTTACAGAAATAAGAATTTGCTAGAAATAGTATTATTGTTTCGCAGAGTTTCTGATTTTCTTTTCAGACCTTTGAGGAAGCTGATACAAAGCATGATGGGAAAATTGATAAAGAAGAGTGGAGAAGTCTAGTCTTGCGGCATCCATCCCTTTTGAAAAATATGACTCTTCAATATCTCAAGTATGTACCTTGTTTAATAGCAATACTACTCTTTGACATGATGTGGTTCATAGGTTAACCAATTATGTTGAAGCATTACTGCAGTAAATATGAACCGATGGATGAGCCAAGCTGATGTTTGTTGTGTGCATTTAGGTTCCTAACTAAACACAGTTATTTAGGAGAGTGTTAAATAAGACTAATTTTTCATTTCAAAAAAAATAATAATAATAACAAATCAAGAATTTGCATTTCCTTTGAAAAGTGATTGTTCAAGGAAAGGTTGGCCTGTGTTCCTTTATTCCTTGTTAGAGTGGAATTGATATTTTGATGCTGAGAACTAAATGTGAATGGTATGTAAAAACATTTCTCAATGCATTGAAAAAGAAAATTGATCATGCTCCTGTAGAAATATCACTTTGGAATCTAACTTGAAAAATGGGCCTTCAGAAAATTTGGGGCTGGAGATGTATGTTTTTTTTAATATAAAATTTCACTTTATGAACAAGATAGAAGTGTGGGACTTCTGCTTTCTGTGGAACTGAGAAAATAAAACAATTTTTTTCTTGTCAGTGTAGAAGTGTTAGAAATGATGCCCAGCAACATCAATTTTTTTCTCTTCATATTGCTTTTGATTCATCACTTGTTTTTCACTTAAACAGGGATATAACCACTACATTCCCAAGCTTTGTTTTCCATTCAAGAGTTGAGGATACCTGATGCCCAGAAGTTCGATGGGAGCCCTCTGTTCTGTTGTTTGTAAATGTTGGGTTGTCTCTATTTATTATTGTTTCAACTTCTTCTTTTCCCTTTTTTTTCCCCCCTTTTCATGAAAACTATGCCATTTCATGGGCAATCAGTAGATCTGGATTTTGAACTTTGTTGTTACTTGTTTGTGGCTTTCAAGAATATTGATGAGTGTAACTTCATTGTTAGACAGAGTACATCACTCTTGCTTATGCCAGTATAGACTCAGTATTTTGGTGTGATAATTTTTGTTGATCGGTTGGCGGGAATTAATAGAGCGTCATGGGATTCAATACTCAAACTGTTTTGGTTACTTCTGAATTGGAGCCATGCTAGCAAGAGTGTAAGCCAGCTGGCTGGTATTGACAAGCTGGTGAACAATTGTGTTGGTACCAACGGGACTATAGTAAGAAAGAAGGTAAGATGTAAAGAACAGATGAGTGTTGCCATTAACAGGAGCACCCCCAGTGGTCTAGGAACCTCGAGAGAAAGGGCGGCGCACATCCAAGGTAAGGCCTGACGGTCAGGCTGGAAATTGGAATTGTTTCTATTATTATTTTGGTTCTGCTTTCAAGCCTGTTTTCTTTTTGGAGTGATTTTCGAATGATAATAAAAAGGCAGGTATTGTGAAAAATTGTGGATTGAAAATAATATTTTAATATAATTGTGTTAAGTAGGGTTGAGTGCGGGACTATTAGTTTGGGATGTGGAGATTTCAAATTTTGGTCCCGTTTCAAAAATTCCTGATCATTTCAGTTGGGAAGTTCGGGTATTTCAGGACAGAATGGTTAGGACAGGATTTGGCACTTGGGATCAGAAAAAATTGCAGAAGGAAATTTAAAGAAATTTGGTATTATGAAAGAAAAACCCACATGCTAACTAATGAACAAGTATGATGCACTTGCTGATTTTTTTACCAAAAAAAAAAAAAGAAAACAACAAATATATACAGGTGTTTGATCTTTATTCAATAATACATGAGAAAATTTGCCAGTAGTTAAGCTGTCGATCTTATAAATTGTTGTGAAACTCAGGTTATTATGCTGAACTTTAATATTATCTTAAATTCAGAGTATTATTATTAATTGATATTGTTTTATTTTTGTAAGATGATAATTAAATTTAGTAGATATGCAATTATACATGATATATTATGGACATGTATACATATGATTATACATTTACGTGCAGCCTTGAGCTGTAGGCTTGACATTGTTTAATTTCACAATGCAAGTTATTTACTAAAACATGGTGTTTACCTGCAAGTTGATACTTTAATACAAAAATAAATTAAATTACAATGTTCAGATATTTTAAGATGGTCTTTAAGTAAAACTTTGTTTTATAACTTATATTAATATGCTACTAATGTAAATTAATAAATTTTAATGTTATAACTTCTTATGTCAATATGCTATTAATATGAGTGATACAGATGCGATATATGTGTGTGTATAATTACTTATAACTTTTAGTTAATAATATCAATTTATTAATTGGATCTTAGTATAATTGAGTTACGTAATATAAATATATAAATATACAACTCTTTACATATTATATAAATTAAATTTCAAAATTTTTTTAACCCAAATGATATAAGATGTCCTATATTATAACTTTCATGTATATGCATATAGATAATATACACATGTGGAATGTTAATCCAGAATATTAATACAGGAACTATTAAATTAGATATAGCGTTGGAAGTACGTGTAAATATTGCTAATTGCAATTACGTTATTGATGTACATTTATTTAATTATTTTTAATTTAAACTTTGGTAAATTATACTTGTAATTTTATTAATTTGATTGTAGTTATATATTTTTATTTTTGCAGTGTAATTTGATTTCAATATAGTTTGATTCTACTTCAAATCAATTCATTTTGGATGTCACATAAGTTCAATCTTGTTTCAAGAAATAAACTAATAAAATCAGTATATTTCGCTAATCAAAAAGTCAACATCTTTAATTTCATACTTTTTGATTCGATTCCACTAGAAATCCTCCACTCCATGCCCAATCCCTAGTGTTAAACATTATGATAGTATAGGATTAAATAGTATATTTAATTTATTGTGTCTTCATTACTTTCTTTATATTTATCAATTGAATTATGTCGAAGTAAAAAACCATCATTAAATTGAATGTGGACTCGATCTCTTGAAAAGATAGAAAAAAATTATTAAATAAATAATTACTAAATTATGGTGAAGTGAAAAATTATTACTAAATCTAAAGTGAATTTTATTTTGGAATGGTGGAAAAGAATATTATCAATTTGAAAATATTTAATACTTTAAATTTAAAAATAATAGTTAGAGGTGTAAGAAGAGAATATGATACTTTTATTAAAACTAAGACAATAAATAAGACGTATTTGCCATTTTCTACAATATAAGCAGTCAGAAACCTTAATTCCAATCACACGGCCGGCAACCAATGGCTTTGGTTGTGGCATACCATGTAATCCGGTGCTTGGAATAGAAAGTGGTGACCATGTTCAAGTACTTGGGAGTTTTTGTTTGAGCCTGTGAAAAACTTGTGATATTTTGCTGGTCATTCCGGAAGAAGGTCTTCAGTGACCAAAAATATAAAATATCTACCCCACCGTATTGCGTTCTCTGGCTGTTCTCGCAACTTATTAGATGGTTATGTTGCAACTTTTATCATTCACTCATCTATAATCGACTTGTCTTTATAGATAAGCCAGACCCCAAATTAATATTAACACTGGGGAGAATGCTTCTGAACAGACATCGAGCAACTTTAATCTTCCTGGACAGTACAAAGGAGAATCACTCGAGGCCAAGCCAAAACTTCAGTAGCGATAATAACTCTTCTTCAACTGCCGATGGCGACGGATTGTTTACTAGCCAAAATTATCCAAATACAAATAGATCTATAGATGCACGATGCATAACAAAAAACTGTAAAAGGAAACTACAGTGTAGCTACTGGAGAAATATAAAGCAATACTAACCAATCGGATAGAAGCTCCAGGTGTTCTCAGCATTCAAAAAACTAATACACAACACTCACTCATCCAATTTAAACCCATAAGAAGACAAGAGAAAACCTCGTACACTAAAACCAAAACAAGGCCGTAAACTTAGTCGACTTCCTCCATCTTGCTGCCCTCTGCATCAGCATCAGTATCCTCCAATGCTGGCATGTCAACATCAGCATCACCAGCATCTTCATCAATGCTCAGCCCAAGTTTCAACATCCTGTGGATTCTGTTGCCAAAGGTGTTAGGTTCGTCAAGGCTGAACCCAGAGGTGAGCAGAGCAGTCTCAAACAGCAACATAACCAAATCCTTAACAGATTTGTCATTCTTGTCAGCATCTGCCCTCTTCCTGAGTTCATCCATGATGGGGTTCTCAGGATTGATCTCCATTGTCTTCTTGCTGGACATGTAACCAGCCATGCTGGAATCCCTTAGAGCCTGTGCCTTCATAATCCTTTCCATGTTAGCAGTCCAGCCATATTCTCCAGTCACCAAACAGCAAGGAGAATCAACCACACGATCAGAGACAACCACCTTCTCAACCTTGTCGCCAAGGACATCCTTAATAACCTTACACAGACCCTCAAACTTTGCTTTAAGCTCTTCCTTCCTTTCCTTTTCATCATCAGTCTCATCAAGCTTGAGACCTTCCTTGGTGGCAGACACTAGCTTTTTCCCCTCAAATTCTTTCAATTGACCAACAGCATACTCATCAATGGCATCTACCATGAAGAGGACTTCATATCCCTTCTTCTTCAGCCTCTCAAGGAAGGGAGAGTTCTCA
>JACGDI010002842.1:26978-86447 GCA_014898725.1 Jacaranda copaia
GTAAGACCTGCTATTTTTTCCAGGGTTTCCAAAGGAGTAAGAGATTTACCAGGAAATTTTCAGTCAGCTACCAGTAACATTCCTTCGGGAAAAGCACTCATGTATTTTGGCTTGCTCCTGGCAAGTGGGGTTTTCTTTGTGTTTATTGCGTTCACTTTATTTCTTCCAGTCATTGTGTTAGTCCCTCAGAAATTTTCCATCTGCTTTGCTGTGGGATGTGCCCTCATCATCGGGTCCTTTTTTGCCCTCAGAGGTCCAAAGAATCAGTTTAACCACATGTCATCAAAGGAGGTGCCATATCACTTCTATATAGAAGTCTTTCATGAGTTTCATTTCTCTATCTGGAGTTGGAGTTGCATCTTCTCTAATATTTTCTTTTGCTTTTTTCTATCAGAGGCTTCCTTTTACACTGGGGTTCATTGGCAGCATGATAGGGACCATTTACGTCTCTATGGTGCTTCACAGCTATGTTCTATCTGTGCTCTTTTCTGTGCTTCAGGTATTAAGATTTCCACTTGTGTTAACAATTATCTTTTCAACTCTTGTGAATTTATTTGTGCGCTGTGGTTAGATTCCTCATAATTTCCCTTACGAATGTTTTGTGGGAAACCAGAAATGATCATATAATGAGGAAGAAACCATTGTGTGTATTATCTGATTCAGAAATCCTGTTGTGGTTATAGGTCCTGGCACTAGCATACTATGCTATTTCATACTTTCCTGGTGGATCGGCTGGGCTCAAGTTTATTACATCATCTTTGACATCTTCTATTTTTAAGTGCTTTGGCAGGTGACACTAACAGCCTCTCATTTGTAATTGTTGTTTGGTATGATATCTGGTGGCGACATTATGTCATTTCTTATAGATATAGGATTGGAACTACGAGTGCCATTATCTTCGAGAAGTTTTGAAAGCAAAGGGAATGTGTGTATACTTCAAAATTTTGAGTACTCTATCATGATTTTGCCTTCGTATTTGGATTGGTCAAATGTTCATTGTTTCCCATGGATGACATACGGACATGCTGCTGTCATAGGGCTGTGAAAAGATCAGAAGAAAACGAGTTCCATCATAGCTTCCTTTCATGTCTACTTTTCTGCACGCTCCTAAAATTATAGCAATTAATATTTTTATTTCAAGACCCAGTATCTCCCAATCTTTGAGGGGAAAACTTTCTAAGGGGATTGTGGAATCTGTTTGCATATAAGAAGAAATGCTTGATCAGAATGCAGAACTGCAGATATTTAAGCAATCAGTCATCATCTATAACAGAAGGAAATACAAGTTCCTGTACAAACAAGAAAGTTTTGCACAAGGCATTATTTCTCATATGACAGACGCGGGTTTCCTGAATGTACTCCTTTATTAACTTGGTTTGTCTCAGTATGAATAAGCACCTATTTCTGTTCATCTTGAAAGTATTCTAGCAGCCTGGTACCCACAGGCAGCGAAAACTTACAAATCCATTGAAAAGTTGCACGCCTGAAGCCGAGAGAAAGGCCTGGGGGCACTGCACCTTCAAATTGAAATTCGGTTCAACTCAGATAATGATTCAACGTCCTGTTTTTTAAGCAAGCTTTCTAAAACTTAATACAGGATGATATACAAAGATGCCACGGCCCCTTCAACAACATCAGAAGAGAACAGAGACAAACATTCAGCAGAAGATGAATTTAGATATTATTAGAGACCATTTCCAAAGCACAATAACAATCTGCTCATGTTCTAAAACTTCTATTTTAGAATAGGATCTAGCTGAACTAGAGTGCTAACCCCCTTTTCCAAAGAAGGTTATGAAACCATCTATATTATTGTTGTTGTTGTTGAAACAGATGAACCCTCAATAATAAGGAATCGGTGCTCTAAAGTGTGTGTTTTCCAGACATATCTCATTAGCTGTTGCTATTTTTGATGCAGTGGCAAGAATTTATTTGAGCATAAAAGTTTGAAAATTGTCATTTGATCTAACTTCTTTTACACTTTTCCTATTTGATCCATATTCTTGAAGCAAATATTTTCCCAAAATCTGAGACGCTGATGATTCTCAAACAAATGCAATAACATGTTCATAACACACATTGAAAACAATGTAAAAGTTACATGTTCAAGGTTCAAGAGCTCAAAGATGCAAGTAATAAATAAATATAGCAATAAGTAAATATGCTAAACTTGAAATAAGACTTTCTCACAAAACAAATCATTACTCCGAGATATTGACATAAAAAACTGAAATTTTTACCTCACCGAAAGCTCCTCATTCAGTCTTCCAAGCATAAAGAAAATGGCAGAATCCCATGGAGGAAGTCTGCTCTGCCAACACATCACAAAAAGTCTTTCCAAAATCTTCAGCTTCAAGATGATCACTTCCACCAAACTCACCTTCATCTGCACCTCTCCTGAACACGAATATCCCCACGCCCGAATGGTTCCCATTATAAAGCCAATCATGCACATCCCATAAGATCTGCACAGGAAAATCATCCACCACAATCGTTTCATTTCCCCTAAATCTCCAATGCAAATTTGGCACACGAATCGATTCCATCCCATCTACACTGATCCACATCTCAGGGTCGTAAGGCCCCGACAGAGCAGACTCAATGATAATGCTGTGCTCCTTCTTATCCTGCCCTAATGTGGTTTTTGTGCAAAAGCACTTCTTCGCAAACACAATTTCCTTCTTATGAACTAACGATGCATCCTCTAAGGATGGCCTCGACTTTGTCCTTCTCAATGCCTCACTCTTCTGATCACCCAACAACAAAACCACCTCTTCTTTGGACACCATGGCAACATAGTAATCAGAGCTGGGCTCAGGGCTACCAGTGAATTTTGCAGACCTCAAATCCCAGAAAACATCAATCCTTTTCTCATCAAATCGAAACGTTTTCAGACCCTTCTTGCCCCAAAACTGCCACGTCTTGAGATCGATCTTGCATGTGTAATGATTTTCATCCTCATGAGGGCTCTCTACGGTGATGTAAAGAGAGTGGCTAATCAAAGTCTTGGCCCATGTTACAGTTATGTTACAAAAGATATCCACGAGTTTCACTTTGTGAATGCAGGTTACAAAGTTGTGGGCAGGTTTATCTGCAGTAGGATCATCAGCAGCGGCAGCCGCAGGTTGGTTGTCTAATGTTCTTGAAATGGAACAAGGTTCCAAAGGAATTGTAAACATTGTCAAGAATTGTTCCAAACAATCAACATCTTCTGACCTATTCCTCTCTGAAAGACATGTCTTTTTGCAATCAAATTTTCATTAAATAATTATCGCATTCCCACTTCTCCTCATGCAGGCCTAAATTCATGAAGAATTTCATATCAACATCTTTCTGATCTAATAATCTATTGGCTATTTGGTGGGTTCCTTTTTTGGCCTATCACAACCTCAGAAATCAAATTTACACGTGGATGTTACCTTGGGCAGATGATGATTCTTGAATCCAGGATTTAATTTAATCTGATCGGCTGTCCTGGCAGGATACAAGCATACGAAAGCTATGCAGGTTACCTCTCCCTTCTGAATGCTACCAAAAACAAATGATTTATGATCTTAAAAGTTGGGTTCAATATGCATGTTATTACATCATGAATATCAATCATCAAGAAGAGACACGGAAGGTGTTTCTTCTTCCAAGAATAAGAATGTCTGGTTGGAAACAATCTGTGGCCATTTTTTTTGTTTCTCTCTTTTAATTTTTTAGGACAGAGATTGGAATTTTTAAATTTCAAATATAGAAACTGCCAAGTGGGTCAATTTGACATCGCCCAAAA
Organism: Jacaranda copaia; assembly: GCA_014898725.1. Classification (NCBI taxonomy): domain Eukaryota; kingdom Viridiplantae; phylum Streptophyta; class Magnoliopsida; order Lamiales; family Bignoniaceae; genus Jacaranda; species Jacaranda copaia. Next base: position 30,754 of record JACGDI010002842.1, read on the forward strand.
CTGTATACTAAATTTAGGGATACATTCCGGGCCAAATTTACTAATAAATTAGAAAGGTTAATTATCCAGAACCCTTTTGGTTTAGTCTATTTACTCAAAATTTACAGATTTCACAAAATTATAAATACCTCCCTAATATTTTGCTTTGTCTTACATTTTTCAAAATTTGTTAGCCTCCGTTGAAAAAATTGTTGATATCATTCAAAATTTTACATGAAAATTTAAAAATACCCTCAAGTTACTTTTATGGTTATTTTTTAAACAAAAATACCATTGGACTTGCTTGTAATATTCTGAAACTATAAAATTTTATTAGTGAAATTTTTGTAAGCCATTACAATTGGTAGTTTGACAAATTTTCTAATAATTTTGATTTTTTTATGTTTAATTTTACATTTTAAACTATAATTTTTTATCTGGTAAGTTGCAAAATACAATATTACTTTTATCCCCCTAGAAAAATTCGAAGATTACATAAGTTGAATATGACAAATCCTTCCATAAATAAAAATTCTGAAACATTACAAATACCCCCTTTGAAATTTGAGAAACTACATAACCTTGACGAGGTTGAAAGTTGTTTATAGTGAAAGGATATTGTTTGGGGTAGATCCGATCAAAGATGTCGAGTAATCCAACTGATATTTTTTTCGAGGTCTGAGATCTGCAACAGTAACACACGTTAAACTAGTCGAAGTGCCCTCAATTAAGACACTCTGATGCTCAAGTTAATTCTAGTCAAAATAAGATAATCGAACAGAATATTGAGAGCTTATAGTGTATTTGGCATTACCTGGAGCATGGTTAGCTATGAGGTATTTATAGCCTTCTCCTAGTATGTGATTTGTTGAAGATGCCCCCATCAGATGCATTGGGCTTTAGTCCTAGCCAGGGGATTGATGGTCATTACAGATCTCGGTACTGTTTTAGGTAGCTCTATCTCCTATTTTTCAGGGTGAACAGTACCTCTGGTAGGCACCTCCCTATCAAAGGTGGTGGTAAGGTTTGTGCTAGAGTTGGTAGCAACGACTGTACCGGCTGTTACGCGCCATTAATGTGGAGGCATATTGCCTGTTAAAGTAATAAATGTGGCATGGATCTGAGTCAGCGCTGATGTGAGTTATAAGATCGACGTAAATCGTATAGACTTAGCTGGTCAATTACGGAGATGGTAGAATACGCTAGAATGGATTAAACTTCCTATCGAGTGCAGTCAATAACAGCATACTCAATCAGATAATTGTTGTCAATGGCTTAGCCCAGAACTGATGTTGGGCTAAATGGGCCATTGGGCTATCCCATATCATGAGTCCCCCCCCGCACTCACAATTTTGATCAAGCTTGTTGACGAGCAAGAACAGGGAGTACTTGGGCGATTTTAGCGATTATCCATATTCGATCGGGGTTTTGTCAAATTGACCAAAATTTTTGAATTCTCAACCAGGGTTTTTGGCGGTTCTGTTGTATTTAATGCATTGGTTACTTCATAAAATACGAAGCGTGTGAAGTAGGGTGTAATTAGAATTGATACTTGGGTTCCTGCGCACAGTCACCTATAAATAGTGGGGATACATGACTTTATTTAAACTTTTGTTGAATTTATATCTGGTCGAATCCGTTCCTTCGAAGCTATCCAACTTTTGTGCGCTTAAAGTTTGCAAGATATCCACTGTAAGTTATTCTGCCTATTTACTCTTTTCTCCCTTTTCTTTTGTGAGAAAATGTCTACTAATTCTGATAGCGAGGACACTAGGTCTAAAAGTGTGGCCTATCAGGGGGAGACTAAGGGTGGAAGTACATCTAAAACGTCTTGTGAGAGTGAGTCAGGTAGTTCATCGAGTGATAACTCTAGTTCAAGCAGTTCCAGTAGCTCAAGCGACGTGAGGGTTATTTTTTAGGGTAATGCTAGCCTGAGTGATGTTCCTGCAACCCGGAGTTGACTGTTTACCCCAGACCATTATACAAAAATAGCCTCCAAAATAACTTTAGCCGACCTGATACGAATTAGGGTAATGTACTGTATCGCCGAGGAGTATGAACTATTAATGCCAGGAACTCGGTGTAGAATGCATCGACCTCCTAAGGGGTGTATAACTGTATTTGAGAAAGGGTTAAGATGTGGCCTTAGGTTTCCCCTCGTGTAGGCGATAGTTGACCTCCTAATAAGCCTGAAAGTTTGCATTACCCAGTTGCTTCCCAACTATTTTGTCACATTGTACAACTTTGCCGTGCTAATGTACTTAAACAATCAACCCGCCTCCTTCGCCAACTTTTCAAATTTATTTCATTTACCCATGTCGCAGAAGTCGGGTAGTATCAAAGAGTTTGATTTCTACTACTTGACTACTTGACCCCACTAAAAATTCTTAGTATCCCCTACCTCTTCTTACAGCCAAGAGTGGAAAAAATACTTTTTCTATGCTCAGGGGCCAAGGGTTCTCGCCATGGAGATGCTTGGGAACCAGACACCTAGTTGGTCTAACACATTCATCAGGAATTTAGTCAAATTTGGGCATATGGAGGCCTTAATTCTGACTAAAGAAAGGTTTCTGGTATTGGCTGGCTTATTGCCGGCCCAACTCGACCTACCTACAGGCGATCGACTAGGTAGAGATTCTCGTCGACCATTTTAATTGTGACTGCTCATCTTTCTACTCGACTCTGATATTTACTTATTTTGTTTGTGCTTGCAGATCGAGAAGAAATAATAGCCTGGAGTTGATTTGAAGCCCAAGCTAGAGCTCTAAGAAATGAGGAGCACTGTCGAGCAGCCGTTGCTCAACGAGAAGGAGCTCCCACGAAACTATTAAGTTCATCACGATCAACGTCAGCGCCTCTGCCCCCATAAATTGAACAGGCGGTAGAAACCCAGTCTACTCACAGGAAGAAGCTTGTTCCCAACAACCCCATAGGTTGGGGCAAAAGGCAAATGATCGAGCAGGGAGGCTCGGCACCAAAAAGGGCTGCAAAGGATAAAGAGAAATAAAAAGCTACCACAAGTTATGACCTATTCGAAAACCCAATGATGTAATATTATTCCAACTCCCTCGGCTGCCTCATCCTCGATTTGCCACTGACCAAACCAAGGAGATAACTAACTCGACCTCCATAATCCATGAAGGAATAACGGTCAGCAATGCTTTGAAGTGGCTGACATCAGGGCTTTTCATAGCAGACCAGCAAAAACTAATGAGCCTCAGTCAGGTCGTGGCTCTCCGAGCATCATCGTACCACTGTAATATGGTAAGTACAAGGTCGATAATTTCTCATCGAATTCTTCTTTCACTATAGCATGTGGAGTAACATCTTTATGTTTCAGATGGGACAACTGGGCTATAATAGTTTTCGTCGATCTGAGCTAGCCCTGGCAGATAGAGAAAAGCTGCAAGGAGAAGGGGATATGGAAACCCTCAAGATACAGCTCAAGTTCTCCCAACTTTAGGTCGAGCAACTAAATAAGAAGGTCATCGATTTCTAAGAACAACTCGACTTTAATATCAATAATTGGTCAAGACGATCGAAGAGCAGAGTTGAATGAACTCCATAATAAAGAAGGCCCACTTAGACCTGCAGGTGAGCTTTAGTTTTGGTTGGGCTCAAGGCCGTGTAGAGGCGACCAATGAAGTGAAGAAGGCCTTCAACCACCATCTCTTGATGATACGATGCAACACGGTCAAATAATTTATTCTTAGCTCTGTTTTTTAGGATGCAAGCTTGATCACGTCCCTTGATGATGCTCGTGAAGCCTTCCATAGAGCTATAAAGTAGCTCGAGCATTTGGGATATGCTTTTTGACCTGAAGACAAGAGCAGGATAAGCCCTACATTGAATGAGAAACTAGAGGCCTGTCCCAAACCTGAAGAAAGTGGAGTTGAGCAAGCCCTAGGGAAAGAAACTGCGACCACTGCATTGGATGCTCCCCTGAATGAAGCTCAGAAGAAGAAGGTCAAGGTCGACGCAAGGTTAGAACAGTTGGCTGAGGAATTTGCGTTCGCTGAGGACCTTGTGGTGCAGCTGAGGGAGAAAGAGGTAGATATGACACAGTATGTGCTATGCTCAACCAACTTCATGAGTGATGTCGCAGGGCCTTTCGAACTACCTTGAGCTATTTCACCCCTTATGTGTGCGATGCCAGAGCTGGACTTTGAATAGCCTAAGGGTGACCAAGCGAGGGTGAGCTAAAATTAAATCAACATCTTTTTTTTAAGATATAATGATTATCAACTGGTTGATGAATAAAAACTACTTTTTATTTCCATCTTTTTGTATTAACGATAGCTATTAAATCTAGCCATATCCAATTCAACTGTCATAATAATGCAGAGAATAACTGGTAAAACAGTTGGTTATCACCATCATAATGAAGAAAATTTAACAATACTGTTGTCAACTTTACCAACTTTGTTTAATGTTGTCTGTTGCGCAATAATTCATTTGTACAACTGCATCATCAATTTTTAACACCACTTGATCTACTACTAGGTCGACTATTGGATTTAGGCAAAAAATTGGGCAAAATTATCTTTTTGTCAACTACAAGGTCAACAAGATCGATGTGAGTCCATTAGCTTTGATGTGGTCGACTAAAGTTTTCGTGGCATAAAGCCGCAAGAGTGGCAGCGAGGGGCTACTTATTTATCGACTATGGGGTTGACTGGGACCTTAGTGGCCTGAAGCTGCTTGAATGGCAATGAGGGGCTACTTATTCATTGACTACGGGGTCGACTGGGGTCTTAATGGCCTAAAGTAGTTTGAGTGGCAGCTAGGGGCTGCTTAGTTGTCGACTACAAGGTCGACTAAGGTCCTAGCGGCATGGAGCCACTTGATTATAACAATGCCCATAAATTTAATCAATATTGTTGGAATTTTATTCAAGCCAAAGGACTTCAAAGATAAGTACAACATATTTTCAAATGTAAAATTTCCTGAGGTTAACGGCATTCCACAGGCGAGGGAGTTCCTCTCCTTGCATATTAGCTAGTCTATGAGCATTATGCTTTGATACTTTGACAACAGTGTATGGTCCTTCCCATTTCGGGTCGAGCTTGCCAACATTCTTGGAGACCTCTACCTTTTTGAGGACAAGATCTCCGACCTTAAAATGGTGCAATTTGACCCCTTTGTTATAGTTCTTGGCCATATTTGACCTATAGCGTTGCATGGTGTTATTGGCTTCTTGGCGATGCTCATTGATAGTTTTGAGATTGAGTTTCCTCTCCAATGTGTTTCTTAGTGGATGGAAATGAATGACTCGAGCCATGTGCTGGATTAACTCTGAGGGGATGACTGCTTCAGACCCATAAACTAAACTGTAAGGGGTATGACCAATGGTTGTTTGAGGAGTTGTCCTATATGCCCATAACACATCGGGTAAGTCATCTGCTCAATTTGAGCCAGTGTCCTTTATATTGGCTTTTAGATGGTCGAGGATCGTTCTGTTGGTTATCTTTGTCTGACCATTTGATTGAGGATTGCTTACTGAAGTGAAATGATGTGCGATCCCCAAGGCATCGCACCAACGTCTAGTGCTTTTACTCTGGAATTGAGTGCTATTATCTGAAATAAGGACTTTGGGCAAACCAAAATGACAAATGATATTTTTCCATATGAAACTCTTGATGATTGTATCTATTATCTTAGGAACAGCCTCAGCCTCGACCCATTTAGTGAAATACTCAACTGCGATAATTATGAATTTCCACTGCCCCATTGATCTTAACAACGAGTCCAAAATATCAATTCCCCATTGATCAGACAGCCAAGAAATTTAGACATTAACCATTGGCGCTGCAGGTTGGTGTGGTAAATTTGAATGGACTTGACATGATGTACATTTGCGCGCAAAATCCATTGAGTCCTTCAATAATATTGGCCAAAAGTATCCATACCTGATTATTTTGTGTGCCAGGGATCTTTCTCCAGAATGGTTGCCACACATACCTGCATGAATATCTTGTAATACCTCTAGAGCCTGATCGTGGTCTAGGCACCTCAAGAGGGTCTAGAGAATGACCTCTTGTACAACTGACCATGCTCATCGAGTGCAAATTTAGAGGCTTGACCTTGAAGGCATCAAGCCTTATTTCTATCCTCGAGGATGGTGCCTTGGCTTAGATACAGTTTTATCGGGACCTGCCAAGAAACTACCATCTCCTCGATGCTTGTTAACAAAGTTTCCTCGTGGGATCCAATTAATGATTTATTAGAGACTAAAAATGTGATCTTCCTATCCCTCGTCCCCTTAGTAGAGTTGGAAAACTTCGAGAGAGCATATGCCTGCTCGTTCTCAAATCGAGGAACATGACTAAGAGTGAACTTTTTGAATGATTGTTGCAACTTTTTTACTTTGGCCAGATACCGGCTCATCGTCAAGCCCTTAGCTTCAAAATTTCCATCAACTTGTTTGACTACTAATTAGGAGTCTATAATTGCGATTAAGTGTTGACCCCCTGTTCGAGTGCCATTCTCATCCCCGCGAGAAAGGCCTTGTATTCTATATCATTGTTTGTAACTGCATAGTCCAACTTTATTGCAAAATCATATTCTTCTTCATCTAGGGAGCGGAGAGCAATCCCCACTCCTCCACCAGATGTGTTCAACAATCCATTGATGTGCCGGGTCCAAATAAAAAGGGCTTCAAAATTCTTTTCTAGCAGTTCGACTCGCTCGGCAATAAAGTTAGCCAAGACCTATGCTTTGATGGTTATTCAAGGCTAAAAAGTAATATCAAATTCTCTTAGTTCGATTGCTTATTTGATCAATCTTCTAGATGTATCCGGTTTCATCAATACTTGCTTCAACGGTTGCTTGGTCAGCACTACAACAGAATGAAACTAGAAGTATGGTCACAATTTTTGAGTTGCAGTCACTAATGCTAAGGTAAATTTCTCAATCTCCAAGTAATTATGCTTCGGCCAGTGGAGTGACTTACTGCAATAGTAGACCTATCTATGGCTGTTATCTCGGGTTGAGATCAGTACTGAGCTGATCAATGCTGCAGAGACCACCAAATATACCTGGAGTACTTCTCCCAGTTCAGGTTTTGCCAACATGGGAGGTAAGGCTAATTACTATTTCAGCTCAACTAGCACTTGATCACATTGCTTAGTCCATTGGAAACCTAACTTCTCGACATTTCTAAAAATTTTGAAAAAGGATAAACTCTTGTCGGCCAATCTTGCAATGAACCTCCTTAAGGCTATAATCCTTCCAACCAACCTTTAAACATTTCAAACTATTCTCGAAGGGGTAATGTCAAGAATTACTTAAATTTTCAACGAATTCGCCTCAATGCCTCTTTGGCTGACTATATAGCTCAAATATTTTCCTCCACAGACCCCGAACATACACTTATTTAGATTTAATTTTAAACTAAACACTCTCAGGATTGCAAAAGTATGACTGAGGTCGTGCAACTGGTCCTGGGCTTTTTCTATTTTTACAATCATGTCGTTGACATAAACCTCTATCAATTTCCCTATTTCATTTTTGAACATAAAGTTGACAAGCCACTGATAAGTTGCTCTAGCATTTTTCAACCCAAAAAGCATGATCAGGAAGCAATATAGCCCATTAGGAACAACAAAAAAGGTTTTATCCCTATCTTCATGAGCCATGAAAATTTGATGATAACCTTGGAATGTGTCAATCATGCTCAACAACTCGCAACCAGCAGTTGAATCAATTAATAAATCTATCCAAAGTATGGGGTAAGGATCTTTAGGACATGCTTTATTTCAATTCATAAAATCATTACACATCCGCCATTACCCCTCATTCTTTGGGATTAGTATAATATTATAAAACCAAGAGGAATATTGAATTTCTACAATATATCCTACATCTAGGAGTTTTCTAACCTCCTCCTCAATGATCTGTGTCCTCTCTGCATTAAATGTCCTTATTTTCTATCTGACTGGTTTGTATGAGGGGTCAACATCAAGGCAGTGCACAATAATGCTGAGGTCAATTCCTTGGAGGTTAGATGCCTTCCATGCAAAGACGTCAATATTGTTTCTCAGGAAATCAACCATAAGACATTCTAAGTGGGGGCCCATGTTTGTTCTAATACGAGTTATCTTGTCGGGATTTTCCTGTTCGAGCTCAATATTTTTAAATTCCTCAACAGGCCTTACCTTGGTATCTTCCAACTTCTGCTTCTTGCCGACCTAGGTCTCCTCAGGTTCTACTATAGGGGCGTCCCCTAAAGTCTTTAGTTGTGGTTGAGTCTTTTGCTCGCTTGACTCGATCAAGATATTATAGCATCTCCAGGCCTCTTTCATATTGCACAAAAACTCCCCTGTGCTTGTTGGGGTTAGGAACTTAACTTTTAAGTGATAGGTCGACACAATAGTGTGGAAATCATTGAGGGCGGGTCGACCTACAATGTTGTTGTAAGCAAATAAGGCATCGACCACAAGGTAATTCACCATCAAAGTTCTCCTTCGAGGAGCCTCTCCAAATGATGTTGATAAGTTGATGAATCCTTCCAGTATGATCTCTGACCCCCCAAATCCGACCAGTGGTGTGCGCACAAGTTCAAATTTCAGCTAGCCCATATTTATTCTTTTCAAGGTAAAGAGGAAGATGATATTGGCTGAGCTGCCATTATCGACCAAGACTTTGTGCACTTCAAAGTTGGCAATCTCGATAGAGACTACCATTGGACAATCTATTTTATGATCGATATTCCTGCCCTTGAGGTAGGCCAAGTCACTGTCAGTGAATGAGATGGGCTGTACACTCATTGTAAGGTGGAATGTTATCTCGAGCCTCATCTAGGTTTGCCTTCGGGCAGACTTTGACTCCTCCCCAGTGGGATCTCCTGCAATCATATCTATCACTCTTCTGATGGGCGGGTTTCTTTTCTTTGTCCTCTTTTCTAAGGCTAACCGACTTTTTTCTACAGGGAATCTAGTTGGTTTTGCCCCCTTCAACCTTAGTGTCCATGGCTATATACTTCTTGAGATGGCCCTGCCTGATCAACCTCTCAATCTCATCTTGGAGGTTAAAGTACTCATCTATGTCATGCCCCTCCTACTTGTGGAAGTGGCAATATTTCTTAAATTTTTTCATTGCCTCAGTCTTCGTTAACTTCCTCGATTTCTTGAGGAGGTTATCATGTTGGATGGTATATAGGACCTCTCTCCTTGGGATATTCATGGGTGTATAGTCTTGGAAACATTTTATGGGAGATTGACCTCATTTTTTATGTTTTTGATCGTCTTTCTCTTTCTTCTTCTTATCGGCTTCGGAGGATCTGAACTTAAGCCTATTCATCTTCTCTCAACCAAGTTGAGCAACTCCTTCATCAACCTAGGGCATTCATGCACCAATGCATTGGTGCATTCCTTATATCTGAGCCCTAGGAATAGTGTATCTATCAGGAATTCGATCATGGGGTTATCTATCTTGAGGACCTCTGTGTTGAATCTGGTAAAGAAATCACATTGGGCTTTAGTCCTTGCCAGAGGGTTGATGGTCATTCAAAATCTTGGTACTATTCCAGGTGGTTTCATCTCCTATTTTTCAGGATGAACAGTACCTCTAGTAGGCGCCTCCCTGTCAAAGATGGTGGCAGGGTTAGTGGCAAAATTGGTGACAACTACTGTATTAGCTATCACGCGTCATTATTGCAGAGACATGCTGCCTATAAAAGTAATAAATACAGCGTAGATCTGAGTCAGCGTTTGTGTGAGTCATGAGTTGATGTAAATCGAACAAACATGGCTAGTCGATTATAGAGATGGTACAATACTCTAGAATGGATTAAGCTTCCTGTCAAGTGCAGTCGGTAACAGCATACTCGACCAGATAATTATTGTCGAATGACTTAGCCTAAAATTAATATTAGGCCTGTTGAGCTAAATGGGCCTATTGGGCTATTCCATATCAAACCTATTTGAAAGAAAGACTAAAATTGCATGACTAACAATATACATTATACGAACATTACATTTCAATCATCTAAATATTTAGAGTTTGATAGTTTTATCATCTAAAATACTTACAAAATATAAGTAAGCCATCCACCAAAAACTACATAAATACTGGCATTCAAGGAAAACAAAAATAGTCATATAACCCAATCATAATTAATAAAAATCCAACAAAACAGCCTTTTAAATACAACAAATACCACTCCAATACAACAAAATAATAGAAAATATAGTAGTTTTTCACAAATTCCAAGAAATTATTGTCTAAGTTGGCATAAATATACCTGTAAAATTTTCCATTTATTGCATTGAAAGCAAGCTTCAATAAGAACCTGCCAATAGAAATCAAATAGTTATAGATCATATAATAGAAAGCCTTTCACTTTATAAAACATAACCAAAAAACCTTAAGATAATCACAATATCACATTTAACCCCCTACTATTTTACAAGCCTAACAAAGATACAATCAAACTTGCATACAGATGACCACATTTAGGAAAACTTGTAAGTTTTTCAAGACATATCGAGGAAAACTCTGAACTTGGGAAAACAAAAAAGGACAACCTTTACATAGTTATAATCTTACCTTTACCTCTCTAATGTTTTACAAACCTAACAAACAAACAATTTAAGTTGCAAACAAAGAACATACTTAGACAAACCTATAATATTACGTTTATCCCCTTAACCTTATAAACCTAACAAAAAAAGCATTAAAGTCAAACATAGATAACAAAAAAATCATTTAAGTACCAGAAAGATAACAAAATCTAGGAATACCTTTTGTCTATCAATCATGAAGGTTCGGGGCTTGTCCATATCAAATCTCTCAAGCATATCCCTCAAGCACTCAAAGAAAAACCTCCAACTCTCTTTGCATTCAATTTCAACTACTTCAAATGCAATTGGAAACAACTCATTATTCAAATATTTCCGTATTTCTTTTCTCTTCATGTCAACATATTCCCATATAATATATATATATATATAGATATACATAACTTTGTATATTAATTTTTGTAACTCCTAATATTTATATACACTTTCTATAACTTTTTCATTATATATGGAAATATGTTGACGAAGCTTTACATAGTGAATATTGGTATATTTATACCAAATATACTATTTTTATTTAATAAAATTTATTTTCAATTGATCTTTTCAAAATTTATTAATATAACTTTTTATATGTTTAGTACTTGCACTTTTATTCCTTCAACTCTAATTTCAAAATTGTATATGTTAAGAAATTTTAAAACGTTTTTGGGAAAATGTAGAAAAACATAGCATAAGCGTTCTATTTGTATAAATAGGACGCATGAAAGGTAATTTAATCGATACACAAAAAGAGAATAACCCAAGAAAAGAAAAATACCTAGCATTAAAGAATTTAAATCTTACCATTTCAATCAACTTATGATTTTTGAATTTTGTAAAAATGTATAGCAAAAATCACTCACCCCCGTCAATTGAATAGTTATAGGTATACATGTGCTTTAAAATTTTAAAATATTGCCTTTAATAAGCCGTTATTTCCTTTAATATCTAAGAATTATTGATATACCTTAATTTAGTTTAAAAAATTATATTTTTTAATCAGCCATTATTGCCTCTCTATATTTAGTTCAAAAAATTTTACCTTAATTTAATGTTCCCTAAATTATATTTTATACCATAAATTGATATTTTAATTAAGTCAAGTTTCTTAATTTAAGCTCATAATCCCTACAAGTAATACATACTAAAAATAGCCGAACATGCAATACACTAATATTTAAAGGTACACAAATATTTTTTCCTTTTATCTTCACCTTTATAGGATCATTTTCTTGGTGAGTTAAATTCTTTTTTTTTTTGTTTTTTTTATTTTATTTTTGCATGTATTTTGTAATTTTTTTATATAATTTTCTAATATTAATAAATTTTTATGTTTATGAGCCAAGTTAATTTGCAAAAGGAATTCAGAATCTCAATTTTGTGGTAAATTAGAATTTTATATTTATTTTTTGCTTTTGATCAATTTCTTTTATTTTTTGTCATATTATGATTTTCCTTTAATCCATGATTTATTTATTTTTTTATTAGTTTCTTAGTTCGATGTTCTAAGAATATTTCATTAATTTATGTAATTATGATGTTTGAAAAGTAATTTTTTGCGCAACTTAATAATAATTATTATGAAATAATTATTTAGAGGACCCATAAAAGTTATTTTTTTCTTATATTCATTTTGTTTGATTTTATTCTTTTAAAAAGAATTTATTTATTTTTTATTATTAAAGTAAAATTGTGGGAGATTGTCCTACCTCACATATGGAAAAAAGTGTTTGAGGAGTAGACATGCAGTAGAGGTTTGTTTTGCTTTATGCCTATTGTTATGTTGATTTTCTATTTTGTAATTTACATGTAGTTTTTTAATTTTATAAATTTTTATATTTATGACACAGGTTAATCTATAAAGGAAATTTGAAGTCTCAGTTGTGTGATAAGTTATTTTATTTCTACTAACTACGTCTACATAAATTTTTCTCATTGGTTGATTTTTTTACCTCTTTTGTTTTATGAATTTACTTTAGTCTGTGGTTGTGTATTTTTATTATTGTGTTGGTTCAACATTTTAATGGAAACCTATAGATATATTTTTATGATTAGATTAGATATTATCAAAATTAAAATTATGAGACTACCATCAATTGACATGATAACAACTTAAGTCGGAGTTTTGAGGAATAATTGGAACAATATTCTATTTTACTAAAAAATATGTTTTGGTAGTTTAGTTTTAGTAATAGTTGGAACAAGTTATTTAAAGATAGAATTTATTTTTGTTAATAATATTTAAAAAAAATTATAAATAAAAAATTTAGGTTAAAATCATTAGATATCTTAGAAGGTCTATATTATTTGGAATAATATGACCAGTACTATGCTATTTACAATTTCATTCAATTGCATAAAGTATGATCTAAGCTTAGCAGTCACATGAATATCAGGGCGTGCTTGGTTTTTCAATTGAGTTGGTTCCATCAACCTATTGCCCTATTCAAAGTGCTTTCAACAACAAGAAGCTAATACATACCCAATAAAGAAGTTCAGATGAATAAATTTGAGAATCTTCATTGTATTTCATTTTACACCATTGTCTGGTTTCAGAAAGGTTGATTCTCATATCTGTGAAACCACTATTCCAGTAAGAAGATTCTGCAAGCTTCATCTATCTCCATAAGAGCAAATTATGAAGAAAAATAAAAAAATACAAAAAACAAGAGAATCCCTTTGTACCTTCGAGACAGGAAATAAATTGGATGGACCTAATTATAATTTATCACTATTTTACTTCAAATTTCTTATCAAATACTTCTTTTAAAAAAAAACTTATAAATTGGATTAAAATTAGAAAAAACGAAAACTTTTTCTTCTTATCAAATTGGATTGGACGGGCCCATCTTATTTTACCCCTTTCAATTTCAAGTAACAAAATGGGCCCATCTTTTATTTCTTTGTGAAAAATTTGCATATTGAATGCGAGATAAAACTATCTTCATCTAAAGTTTATTAAAGTAGTTAATCAAATTTTAATACACTTGCACTAGCTTGATTGAAAGATGGAATAAATAATATAATTTTCTATTATATGTGAAGGATGTATCTTTAAAAAAAAAAATATTTTCACTGTTGGCACATAGGCAAACTATGATAAAATCAAGCTTCACTTATTAGGTTGGAATTTTGAGGAATAGTTGAAACAATAATATTTTTTAATGAAAAATATCATTTATCCATGACCAATGACGTTTGCAATAGTAATAAGTTAGTAAATATTGAGTGGCTAATTGATTTGGTGATTTGTTCTCATATTTATATATGCTTGAAGTTTTCGAACTTTTAAGGCATACAAGTGTGTAAATACTACTACTACCACCACTATAATAATAATAACAATAATAATAATTGCTATAGATATGACATTTCTTCATTTATTTTCTTGGCTCCAAACATTGTAATATTACAATCTATGCTTATAACAAAATAAAAAATTATCTCACAATGGAGGGTATTTTTTTTATAGTTCTTAAATTTAACCAATATTTAAAATTAAATCTGATTATAATTTCTAGCTAGCCACTCATTTACATTGTGCCTGTTAATTAAATACCTTTATTTTAAGCTTAGTTAATAAATATATTTCATTTTTCCTTCAAATATAATTTTATTCTTTTTTTCTCATTTTATTATCCACCTCTATAATGTTACAGACAAATTTCACTTTTTTATCATTCATGGGACAATTAGTTGCATAGATAAAAAGATATATTCTTGATATGGGATAATCCAGTAGGCCCAACAGGTCCAATATCAAATGAGACGATCCACAAGGCCCAAAGATAGAATCTGTTTGTTCGATCGGTATCGTCCTCACTAGGGAGTATCTATGGTCGACTCGTATCGACCTGAAAACCACTCAAATAGTTTAAGCATTTAAATCTAGTTGACATTAATCGACCTCCAGCGTTCACTCGGATTCCCGCAGGCCTAATTGATCTGACAAGTCGAGCCCACTCCAATAACACGTGGTAACTGGTGCAACCGCTGCCAACAACTCTGACAACCTTGCTAATAACTTTGGCAAAAACGTGTCTCAGCTGGAACAGTTTACCCAGGAAAGCAGGAGATTTAGCCACTTGGCACAGTACCGGTATCTGGACCTGAAATGACTCCCAATCCCCCTGGCATTGGAAAAAGCTAGTACACCTGACAGGAGTACTTGAGTAAAGTCACGCCCACAGAAAGTTATAAATACTCAAAGCCCAGTCACGCTCAAGGTAATGCCACTTACGCTATACACTTACATTTTTTATATTCTGCTCGATTTTTCTCTCGATCAGAACTAACTTGAGCGTTGGAGTGTCTTAGCCAAAGGCACCTCGGCTAGCTTAATGTGTGTTGTGGTTGCAGATCTCAAACTCAGAACTACATACAACTCTTATTTCCTCTACACGCAGCTTTCTGCAGCATCAATTCTAATGTGAGAAAATTTAAAATATCATTATTATTTTATTTAAAATATTGTTTTGACTGTTATATTGTTTGCAATAAAACTTCTATTAGTTTTTTTATAAATCAGTGTTTTTATTTAATATTTGTAATATTTGTATGATTAATTATAAAAAATGTAAGTATTTAATTATAATCAATATTGAATATAATAAAATTTTAAATTATTGGTCTATGCGACGCACGAATTAATAACTAGTTAAAATGTATAATTCCAATTGTTCGGCTTCGATTCCCTTAATCATGTGTTTGGGCTTAGATTCCCTACAATTGAGAATTCATAGAAAATCAGCCAAAGTTGGATACCGCCCAAAATCAGTGGAAACCGGTAAAGGAGTTGCACGGCCCAATCCAACAAATTCAAGTCAAGTCACACAATAAATTAGTCCGACAAACTCGAGGAGAATCTGAGCCTAATCAATAACAAAAGATTGTAAAATTACTTTAATAACAGGCCTAGGTGATGGAGATTCGAGAAAATCAAGGTATCTCGAAAAATCGACCAAGGATAAAGGAGAGTCCTCCTCTCTTCAATCCGGAGGAAGAGAGATAAAATCAAGCCTATTCTTGAAATTTTTTTTTTTTGAATGTTCATCAATATTCCAATTTTTCATGAAATCTGAGTCATCTCGAGGACGTGCTCCACTGTTTGCTGCGTTGTCACTTCGCGAGGCAGTTTTGGGCGCTATCAACTCTGCCTTGGATTTCGATTAATTTTCCGGTTGACTCAGTAATGGACTAATTTGTACGGGTCTTTGCTAAGCTCGATGAGGAAGGTTTTGGATTGTCCTTAACCTGTTGTTGGTGCTTATGGTACCGTAGAAATCAGAACAAATATGGAGAGTCTCTGTGGTCTGCTATCGAAACTTTCCAGTTTGCACTCAATTTTCTGCAACAGTTTCGACAGCATTCTGGTCTTCACCGGGGACAGCAGCCGGCAATGTTGCACCAGAACTAGGAAGCTCCTAGGTATGGCTATGTAAAGATTAATTTTGCTGCTTTGGTATTCACTGAATGTAAGGCTATTGGTGTTGGGATTGTTGCTCGCGATCCCCGCAGTCACTGTGTTGGTTGGGTCTCTCGACTTCTTCCTTTATGCCTCGATCCAGAGGCTGCTGAAGCCACAGCGGCAAAGTTCACCTGTGAGTTGTGTGCCTCTTATGGATGGTCTCAAGTATTTAATTGCATTGAAGTATTGTCTATCAACAAACATTAATGAAATGTGCCTTGGGGTGGCTGAGAGAGAAAAACTTATATACGAGTCAAGTATCTCTCAATTTCTTAATGTGAAACAATTATTATAATGACAGCATGTAAAAAGGCACATAGTCCCATTTTTCATGGAGGACACTAATTATGATAACCAAATTTGTAAGAGACCAACCATGTTGAGGATTGCCCACAATACATATTGATAAGAGTTTTGTTTGAAACATAACTTTGAATCTTAAGTGAGGGCGAAAGTCTGTAAGCAAATCATTTTGACGGGATAAGATTATATATTATTATAGCTTTTTCAATTGAGAGACATGAGATTTGTATTTAAACTCCTCTTCCTAGCACACCTTTTAAGATGCCTTTTTAATATATAGTAAGACAATACTTCAACATAACTAAATCTATATATTTTATAAGTCATCAGTGTTGGTGCGCATATGAAAACATTAGCTTTATGCATCTTCTCAAACCCCTTAATTGAGAGATTTTGATAATACTTAATCTTATTTCTCGTCAAAAAATCATGAGGTATTGCATATAAACTCCTCTACCTCATTCGTCGTTCTGCATCATCCAACATTCAAAGCGCCTTTCTAAAACAACATGCCCACTAATACATGACAACAAGATAATATATCAACATAATTGAATTCTCTATATTTAACAAAGAATGTAATTATTGCCAAACTTGTTTACATATTCTACGCCTGCCACGGACACTTCTGAAATTGTAACTCAACCAAAACGAAAAACATAATTTGGGAACAGGAATGACAGCATCATCTACCAAATACCAATTCTATTGTTTATAAAAGGTGTGATATATTCTCTCAACTGGTCCCATCAAGGGGCCACCCATTTTTAGGTTGATTATCTGGTACAGGAGAAAACTGTAAAGCAATAATTAGATAAATACAAACATGTAGTGACCTCGAAAATACAAGACTATTGCAGGAATTACAGTATGAAGACATCCTTGAAGCTATATAGAAAAGAAACTGCAGGGTAGGTCAAATTTATCTGAAACCATTTCACAACATAGCGTGTGGAGTCAAGCAGGTTCTGTGCAAACACTCTCATGACAATACGCTCTGTTTTCCTTTACAGTCCAACCATCAGTTTCCCTCGAGGCATAGATCTACTCCTCCGAAATTCAGGGACAGATGAATTGCCTGCTTCCTTTCCATTCTGAAATATAACATTGGAAGTTTTGTTTTCCTGGTACCCAGTCGAGAAGGGGTCCACTCCCGATATTAGTCCCCTGTTTGAGAAGTTGGAAATAATGTTAAAAAACAAAGTTCGACAAGTATTTAGGAGTTATATCAAAGCCTAGTTTCTAAAAGCATTTACATCTGCTATTACCCTGGTTCTGCATTTTGAGAGTCCATATGAAGATTCTTCACCCTAGTAGCACCATGCACTGGCGACCTAACAGGTCCATACTCATCCTCAGGATCTGAATAATCTGCTTTAGGAGTCTCCTCAAAAACTTTACCTGTGTCCAAATCAGAAAGCAGCATCTCTGCACCGCTGGACTTATGAATTTTGGCTGATGATTGATGTTTAGTCTTGATCTTACTCTCTAGTTGAGTTTTTCTGATGCCACCTTGCCGAACATTTGGCACTTGCTTAAATTGCTCCTCTTCATTTTCTGGGTGAGTTTTTCGAAATGTGACCCTCTGGAGGCTGTTCAAAAGATCTGGAAAAGGTGGCTCTTGGGAACCATGATTTAGACGTATGTTCACTGTTGATGGAATAATTGCAGGTAAATTGACAACAGATTTATTGACTGAAACACTAGCTGGAAATGGTGCCTTCATGACTGGTTGATTTTCAATTGCATCAGACTTTGTCCTAGTTTTGATGAGGGCACCTCTATCAGTGGATATTGACCTCCTAACTGGAGGAGACGGAGATCTTGGCTTAATGGACACTATTGATTTTTCAGCTTGGAGGGGCATTTTTTGCATGGCATCCTTGTCTATGAATTTAGAGGGAAGTTGAGATCTTCTCTGCTTACCAGCAGAACAGCTTCTCACCTGAAATTTAGATCAAAAGAGATGAGATGTTACCTGTGGAAGATTGAACCACAAGAAAATCTGAAATAGATTTTACCAAAAGCACGTTGAACAAATTTTATGAATACTCCTCAATTACCTCATTCCAGGTATGTTGATTAATTATCAAGAATTAAAAAAAAAACATTGTTTCAAATTTTTTGTTGTTGAAATATTTATTATTTTCATTCACAGACAATATGACAATTCAGATACCTCTGTACTTTGAGTATCCACATGTTTCTCATGGATCTCAGGCTTCAAACTGGCATTGTTGTTATGTTTCTGCATCCGAAGAGGTGATGCAGTGCCTCGAATATTTGTGCGACTTTTCAACTGCTCCAATTCGGCTTCCTTTCTCTCCAAAATTGTCTTAAGGTTGGAGATCTTAATAAACAATGAAACAGTAAAAACGTGAGCTAAAAAAATTCAATGCCAAATTAGGCAAGTATTTGAAGAAGAACAGACCTCTTCTTTAAGTTCTCTAATTTCACAGGTTTCTTTATTAGATTGAGCTGCCCCCAGGTCTATTGTAGCAACTCTCTCAGCAAATTTCAAGGTGCTCATTGTCTCCCCTAGAGCATTTAGCTCTGGGTTTATGTGCACAAACATCAACGTCTTAGCATGTCCCCCTGTGGAAAAGATGACAGTAATAAGAACACCATGTTATTCTGTACAATTTTCTTAGCATGTCCCTGTGGAATAGATAATATTAGTATACACACAAACACACATATAAATAAACAACAACACTTTTCTGATCAGTTAACCAAGTTACAATTTACTGCATATGATGGGCTTTAAAAAATTCTTGTTTTGAAACTTTTTGCTAAATTGTTTTGGCCATGGACATTATTTTTAGCCAGGTCAACAATCATGTATAAGAAGTTCTCCACAAAATCAAAAGAGTGCTATGGTAAAGTTCTTTCAGTTTATATCTCAATCATAAACCAGTGAATCATACCGTTAAATTTATTTTTTTTTCAAATAAAAAAAGGGCTTGATGCATTACCTAAAGAATCTTGTAATACTTGAGTTAGTTTGCTATTTCGGTAAGGAACATGAGAACTCTTTTGTGCCAGAGCAGCAATGACGTCTCCAAGGGCAGAGAGAGACCTGTTAATATGTTGAGCTTCTTTCAATCTCTCACCTACAGCTTCAGATCTATCCACCCTCTCACTTCCAGCTAGATCTACTAGGTGAAGGCAACCCTTTAATATGGAACCTGAAACTAGTTCTTTTCCTCGGACATGAACTGTCAAAATGCTGCAGCGTAGGTTTTCAATAATAGATCACTATAAAATAATTGAAGAATAGATGCTGCCAAGAAAATTATAAACCTAAAGGGAGAAATAGTTCACCTATGAGATCGGCTACTCCGCTCATTCAAAGCTGTGGCACCCACTGCACGATTTCTTTGTCCAATTCTCATCAAATCAAGAACATCTTGAGTACATTTAACAGGAATCAAACTCGCATCAGGAACATTGAGACCATTGAGCTGAGAGTTGTTTCGAATATCTAATGTGTAGCTAATTAAGGATATTCAAATTTCTTACCAACCAACATATATTTTGGGTAAGAAAAGATATGACCTCAAAAATAAGACAAGAAATTTTGACAAGGATATCTTCGATTACTTCCATCAGTGACCAACAAATCTCTCACTTGTTCATTGTATATTTCAATCATTTGTACACCAACCTCATATTCTATGACATCCATTCTGGCCTTTGAAATGCGAAACAGATCGCGCAAAGCACGATAATTTACTCCCCATGTCTCCTCCGTTGTCAAGTCCGGACCACTCTGCGAAAATGGAAGGTAATGATACACCCTTATATGAGAAAAATCTTTAAAAGAATGGAAACGTATTATGCTCTTTTATATGAGAAGATCGCGCACAATTATGAATTTTATGCTGCTAAAAGTACATGCTCTTCTATTCGAAAATCCTCTCTTTAGATTATATATTTCTATACGATGTAGTAGAACCTAACTGAAGCAGAACAAACTAGAACGTTGCTAAAATTTCATGTTACCATTGTGTAGGTCTTCCCTGAGCCAGTCTGACCATATGCAAATATACAAACATTATAACCATCAAGAACAGATCTGACCAACGGTTGAGTATCTGCATATATTTGATCTGCAAATTTGGAAAAAAGAAAATAAATAAATGGAAAATGAGAAGCTTTCAGAAAATCATATTGATAGTGATGGAGCCATATGTTTTATAGACGTGCCGATTTTAGATAATAAAAGCAACGTTAGAGTTTGTCTGTCCCTCCTGGTGAAAAAATGTCTTGTCTGTATGACTTTCAATTCAAAATGTCTATTTGAAGGTGGGCAGGTTGCAATACCAAGTTGAAAAGATAACTGAAAAGGGCATACCCTGTGTTACATTTGTCCCGAAAACTTTATTGAAGGAGAAAACCCTCCTTGCATCTTTACCCTGCTTCTGTGGATTAACAATCATGATATTTCCATTGGCTCCAATATAATCTACTGAGGACTGCCCATTAGATTGTCCTGAAAGAAACGGCCTGACCCTACAGTAAACTCTGATGGTCCCTGTGGAGAACAGATTCCATTTTATTAACCTCGGTTTCTGTTATATGCCTTTGGGCGATAGATATTTTGCTTCTGTTGTGCTATGCACATGAACTTTATAGAATTTTAGAAAATCACCTTTCAGATCTTGGACTTGATTATATAGCATACGATTTTCTTCCAAAACTTTGTGGTAAGAAGAAGTGGCTGCTTCAAGGCCCTTGACATGGTGCCCTGATAAAGGTATCACTTTATTAATAGCCTAGAAAAGATGCTGCTAGAAATATACTAAAAGCTGAAGTTTTGAGCACTAAACTATAGAATACTTCCTATAGAACAGCTGACCACACAAACAAACAAAGGAAAAGAAAAGGAAAAACTACAAAAAGACAAAGTGGAATGACAGTTATCTCACCTAGCCAACAAAGTTCTTTCTCCCATCCTATTTGAACTTGGCGGACTTCCTGTTTGGTCTCTGTAAACAGAGCTTTTAAATCCTGAAAATTTGTCATATGGTTGAGATGGTGGAATAATATTATAGGAATATTTGCATAAGAGAATCAAAAGCCACACATAGTCACAATAAGGTACTGAAGAATGAAGATATAATTTTTCATTTATAGAATTAAGCATCAGCAACAAAGAGTGTTTAAATTTAATATCCTGGAGTTAAAAAATCAAAACATGTCTGGCTTCCCACATAAACTAAGATTCTTTCATGTGAACTCATCCCAGATCTCACAAAGAAATTCCATAAAGAATCTCTGATTGAATTTTGAGGACTGTAAGAATGCCCCTTTTCCAAAATACTTATCCATACAGTCATTCATCATCAACAACAAGGAACTCAATCAAATTCATGTTATGTTTTTCTACAATCACATCCTTCGCCATCTGAGCAACATTATTTAGCTCCATCCAACACCAAGTGTCTGGAGCCTTTGAAGTCTACAAATCTGACAGGAAAATCTTTTTCAGTGGATATTCTTGATTTTCTGTTCTCTACTCTTTCTTTGTGTCTTTTGTTATGCAAACAATGGTAAGGCAGCAAGATTACTAACTAATTTAGCTACAGAAATCAGGGCAAAGGAGCCTTTGAAAGTCTGACTGGAAAATCTTTTTCAGTGGATATTCTTGATTTTCTGGTCTCTACTCTTTCTTTATGTCTTTTGTGATGCAAACAACAGTAAGGCAGCAAGATTACTAACTAATTTAACTACAGAAATCAGGGTAAAGAAGACTGCCTAAGTTCCAGCAAATGGTAGTCATACCTCTAACTGTTTCTGCTGCAGATCAAGCAGTTCTGTACTACCATAAGAGGAATTATTCCTATGCCATGTCCCTTTGTCATTTCCACCACAAATGCAGAAATTGGAAATATCTCTTGACACCAGACTGGTCCTTTTGCTGAGGTACTTTGATATGGCGTCCAGGAATTGAGACTTTGTCCGAGGAGTGTTATCCGTATTCAGAACTTTCTTCAGAACTAATCCAAGCTGTAGATCAAGAAACAAAAAAATATCACTTCATTCAGCGTTTAGGTTTTAATTAGTTCTGCTGTTTTAGTACATGATTAAATTGGCTACAATCATGTCATGGCATCAGGAAATACAACATAATGTAATCCTTGTTATTACCTGATTGCCTTGAGAAACCAGCAATGCTGAGAAATCCTTAACAACCTTCCTCATCACAATATCAATGACCTACAGGTCTCCACAGTTAGACCGAATGAAGATGGTAAGGATAATATAAAAATCCAGATAACATTGATATCATAAATTCTCATGAAGATGTAATTGTACCAAACAGGTACAAGCATAACTAATCAGGTGCATAGAAAAAGTAGCCAGGAAATTTATTGATAGAAAACATCTTTTAACCACTCTAAACAAAGAAAGAACAATGGTCTGGATTAGGATCAAGAATCCGACCCACTGAACCATGATTAAGAACAATATTGGGCACAAAAATATGCCCTTTTAACTATCAAATTACTGATTGGTCATATATACACTCAAATTATTATTCACTGATGCAACATGAAAATGCCTTTAGTTCCTTCAAAGGCAGCCTCAATGAGTAATACAAATTGTAAAACTTGAAAATGCCTAATACACCAAACTTTTCCAGGGATTTATGTTCCTTGACAAGCGCTTTATCCTCGTTAATTTAATGTGCCATTTTACTGAACATCAGAGTTCTGAGGTGCATTGATCTGAAGTCTTGAGATTTCCTCAATTAGTAGAGCTTTTCCAGCATTATAGGGTTTCCGATGTTTAGATTGCTCAATATGCTAAATACCTTGAAAGATTACCCGATTCAAAGTGTTTGCTTTTCAATTTCAGTTATTTTAAATGCCTGAATTTGTCTAATAGAGCAATGATTTATTTTTCTTACTTTTTTGGCTAGCTATACATTCCTATATCATATCAATGGTATCAAATGAATTAGTTCTAGCTCAAAGTGAACTGAGGTGAAACTCAAAGTGAGCAGAACCGTAGTTAGCCAACATGCTAATTGTTTTTCTTAAAGGAATTAAACCATCATATATCCTTTTCAAGGGATCATTTTCCATTCTAGCCAATGTAGAAAATAGTTTAGGAACATGCAATAAACAAAGAATGAACTTACCTACCATTGGACTTAAAGGCAAGTCAGCAAATCCATTTGTTTCTGTCAGATAAGCTTGCAGAAGACCAAGACTAAAATAATCGAACATGAAAGTGAGTATATTGGCTGCCCTGGATTCCTCATGTGAGTCGGTATATAAGTGGAGGAACTCCATTAGCTGTTCATATGGTGATGATTCAGAACCATCTACTGATTCATCTGCACTTTCACTACTCACTACAGGGGATGGAGGGTCTTTTGGTGAGGATATAATTCTCACTGTTCCACCATATTTCCAGACTCCAGTTCCACCAGATTGCCTCCATTCATAATATTCTTTCAAACACAGAATGCAGTCCACCACTTTGTTTGATGAGCCACCCTGAAATTTCAAATAGTTTTTTAGGGAACATGACTAACTGAGTTTCCTGTAAAACAGTACATAATCAAGCATTCGTTAAATGACTAGATGGTCTCAAAATGTACACGGCACACCACTGAAAGAATCAAGACACAAAGAGAGGAACAGGGTGATATTCATGAATCATGAAGTGAACGGCCTCATCATCCTTGAATCCTCGATCTCACCTTGCTTACTTAGAGGCTTACAGGGATCTTGCAATTATTGAATACTATGGACATTAAAAATCCTAATTTGTATAGACTTTTTTGAAGAGAGAGCAGATGAGCAGATACCATAGCAACTGAACAATGCCAGGCTGTGTCACATATTTTTTGGTCTCGCTTTGTCAGACACAAAACTTGCTCCCAATGGTTATGGGCTATATTACTCAACTTTTTGATTTAAAAGAATTAAAATATAATTCATTTAAGGCTGTGTGATGGGTATGGCACAGCAACAAGTAAAATATGAATCCACAAGGGCTCCTGAGCACCACTCAAGAAGCCATCATTTGCCCTTTCAGGCTTTCTCATGCTAAACCAAAAATGGGACTTCTGGCAGGTTAAGAATTGGCAGCACTGTCAAAAGCAGTGTTAAACACAATATACAATGTTGAATGTAATTCAAGTATGATCCACATTATTTCCACTCTAATTGAACGAATCAAAGCTTAATAATAAGCTATCTCCTTAATCAGTGTATACTGTATACAAACTAAGTGTACTTTCACATGTCACTGCATTATCATTTTTGACAAGCATAGAAAGCAACAAACAGAAAATTATGTACAAACCTTTTCAAGGTCAGACGCTTCGAATGTGAGGAGCTTCATTCTGCCAACAGCAACAAGAAAATTTCTCATGTTCTCGAAATACTGAATAGCAGACTGAGCCGCACCCTCCGTAGATTGCACATCTTGCACTGGATTTTCCACCACCTGCATATTTCACAAACAGAATGAAAACAACTAACACCGACATTAAATGAAAAAATTGTTTTCCACTCACGCTAATGCTCTATATAATTATCAGTAGTACCTTGTGAACGGCGCCGGGATTGACTTTGTTGAGAACGTTGCATAGAATAAGTCCATTCCGGAGCGCCAAACGGAAATCCTCCTCCGTCGGTTCTTTTGGCAGTGTCTCCGATGCGCCGTGGTCCATTTGCCGCAGCCATTGCGCCGCCTGGAACCTCCTTGCAGCTGAAAAGATGGGTTTGCCAAAATATAGACACTGGTTAGATCACATTTATTTCGGAGTCAACTCGGTGTTTTGACGAGAAGTCTCTTTGCCACTTCCTGTCCGTCCTTAAAATGGAAATTTTTTGTCAAGACCTAATTATTGATGAGTTTTTATTATAATAGATATGACACTCGGGGCTTGTTATTTTCTATTTTGGCTATTTTCTATAAAAAAAAAATTGGGGGAATGAATTTTTGAGAAAATTTTTAAAACATATGCCAAGTATTTTTTTTTATTTTGAAAAAATATAAAAAATAATTTGAAAATGAATTGTTTGTTTTTTTATATTTTGAGGAAAGATAAACTTTACTCTAAATATCAAATCAATTTTTTTTTTTAGTTTGTAAGGTGAAAATGATTTTTTTATGTATTATATATATGTATATTATAGTTTTATGATGATGATGTGTGTGTATATATTTAATGATTGAATATGAGCTTAATTAATTTAATTAGTTACTTATTTTGAAATTTATATTTTTATAAATTTAACATTAGTAAATGATGTATTATTTGGAATAAAATATATATTAATAAATACTAATTATTCATGAAATTATAATTATATTTTAATTATAAAAAAATCTGCTTATGTCATAATTGTTAATATTAATTTATACACAAATTTAATTATTATACATTAATTATAAATTAATTATCGTCTGTTAATTAAAATATAGTTATTTAACTATTTATTACTTATGATTTATGTTTAAATAAAACTTAGTTATTTATTTAAATAAAATAATTTTTTAATAATTTATACATATAAGACTTAATAACAATTCATTACATTAAAAAAATAATATTATATTATATAAAATTACATCATCTTAAATTATTTATTAAATAAATAAATATAATATTTAATTTTACGTAAACTATGAAATATAATTAATAAAAAAATAATAAATTATTTAAGTAAATTAATTTAATAAGCTATTTAATTACTTTAACTTATTATTTAGTTAATTCATTATTTAGTAAATATATATTTAGCAATAATCAAATAACTTCACATAAATTTAATTAATTCTCTCAACAATTACTTTAAGCATATCAATATTAATTTATTAAACTTAATAAATTATTAAATAAATATCACCTATACTCAATTTTTTTATTATAATTAAATAAATGTGAAGATTAATATTTAATGAAGAATATTTTTTGAAGAGGATTAATTTATTTATTATATCAAATTAAAACATCTTAAGTTATTTATTAAATGAATAACTATAATATTTCATTAATGCATTAAATATTAAATATAACTAACACATTGTTTAATTAATAAGTAAATTTAATTAATTGAATATGTTATTCAATAAATGAATTATTTAGTAATAACATAAATAAAATTTAATTAAATTTAATTCTTTTTTTCAATAATTAGTTTAATTAAATTGGTAAACATAAGTTTTATAATTTTTTAACTAGTAAAATTTTATTATGTTCATATATGTAAATATATGTGTGTGTGTGTGTGTGTGTGTGTGTGTGTGTGTGGATGAGTGAAGCAAGAAAGTGATAAATGAATGAGTGATATAATAGGTAGAGTGAGAAACTATGAGAGTATGTGTAGTTTTTAGGGTGTAGGGTTTTTTGGGTGAATTGAGAGGGGTTTTTTGAGGATAAAATTTGAGTATTTCGGGAGAATTTTTGGAAAATGTACTTTCATTCTGAATTTTTTTTATAATTGAAAAATTATTTGAAAAAACACAAAAGAGCATAGTGTAAAATTTTATTTTTAATATGAAAACGTGAATGTATTAAAAGAAAGTGATTCAACAACAAAGAACGGTTTTAAGAAGAAGATAATGAATTTATAAAACTTCTAATAATTTAGCACAACTATACACGCAATAAAATAATTATTAGCATAGAGCAACTCTCCTAATCTTCAAATAGAAAAAAAAAAAGATAATAAAATTATAGATTGTTTTTAAGAAATTCTATATATGAGTGGACAGTAGATAGTCTATTTGAATATCAAATAATTACTCTAACAAAACAAATAAGTATAATGGCAAATATTTTTAAAGAAAAGAATAAAGCTAATATGAAAATATTATAATTTTTTATAATATCAATACCAAATTATTGATGAGTTTTTTATTATAATAGATATAACACTCAAACTTTATTTTTAATATGAAATATTATAATTTTTTAACTACTAATAAGAGAATGTTATAATTTTTACAAATATTCAAACTAGTATTCAGTTTCGTTATTAAATTGATATAATTCGATGAACTCCATTTGAATTTTCTGCCAATGAATATACCACTTTAACATTTAATTAAGTTTATACTGAATAATGAAATTAAAAGCTCTAGTATCAGGAATATGAAGCGATAATTTTGTAAAATAAAATTTATCAATTTAAATTTCTAAAAGTTGATATTAATGAAGAGTGCAGATAGAATAGTTTGCTTTATTTTTTTTTATTTTTTCATATCCTCTCCATTCTTTTCTAAAATCTCAATTTGTTATAAATTAAATTTAAAATATCATTTCATAAATTATTGTTTTTGAAATAATAGAACTCTATCCAAGAAGAATTTCATTGGAATTTATTAATATTACTAATTTGATTTTTATGGTAAAATTTGGGTATTAATTAAACTAATTTAAAAAAAATCTATTTATATAATGATGAAATGATCAATTAGAGCATTGTTAGGAAATTATTCATCGTTTTCAAATTAATAACAAAATTCAATTACGAAAATAATTTTCAAATATTGAAAAATTGTGTTAAAATATCGAAAAATAAAGAATTTTGTAATTTCTTTCTTTCTTTATTTTTTTGTTGAATTTGATAAACCTAACTTGAATTGAACAAAAATTTTGATAAAACATTACTTTTGCATGGTTATTTCCATGTTGAATATTAAATTAAATGAATAAATTTTAATAATTTCAAAGAGGGGCTCCAAATTCAGCGTGGATAAGTAAAATTCGCACTTCAAAAACAATCCAACTGATTTTCCAGTGCAAAGAGATGAAAATGAAATACTGTACACTGCCCAAGCCATTAAAAAAATGGGAATTTATATCTTGATTATTTTCCAACAGAAATAACATTAAAATAGTGATTTCACGTGAGATTATAAGGGCTTATTCTCCTATGTTTTTGCCATTTTTTAGGAGAATGAGTTTTTGGGAGAAAATTTGGAAAATATACCAAGCATTTTTTAAAATTTTTTTTGGAAAAATGGGGAAAATAATTTGAAATTGTGTTGTTCGTTTCTTTATTTTTTGGGGAAGACAAACTTTACTGCTGATGTCAAATTAGATGCATTTTTGTTGGGTTTATAGGGTGAAGATAATTTCTTTAATGTAATATATTATATATGTATGTATATTTGTAGTTGGATGATGTGTGTGTGTAAATATAATAATTGATATATTGTTGTAATAAAATGATATATAATTGATTCAATTGGTGCTTTATTTTAAAATTTATATTTTATGAATTTATTAATAAGTATTAATTATTTATGAAATTATAATTATATCTTAATTATAAAAAATTGGTCAATATCATAATTGTTGATATTGGCTTATACAAAAAATTTAATTATTGTAAATTAATTATATATTAATTATTATTTATTCTTAAAATATAATTATTTAATTGTTTATTATTTACAATTTATGTATAAATAAAATTTAATTATTTATTTAAATAAAATAATATATATATATATATATATATATATAAGACTTAACAATGATTCAACAAATTATAGAAATAAATAATTTTATATTATATGAAACTAAATCATCTTAAGTTATTTATTAAACAAATAGGCATAATAATTCATTATACGTGAAGTATGAAACATAATTAATATACACATAACAAGTTATTTAAATAATTAAATAAATTAATTTAATTAATTTAAAATTTATTTATTTACTTTAACTCATTATTTAATAAATAAATTACTTAGTAAAAATTAAAAAAATATTTGATTTTAATTAATTTTTTTGATAATTATTTTAATTGTATTAATAATAAACTTAATAGATTATTAAATAAATATCACACTATAAATATTTTTTGTAATAATTTGAAATAAATGTAAATATTAATACTTAATGAAGATTAATTTTTTTGAAGAAGATTAATTTATTTATTATATAAAATTAAAACATCTTAAATTATTTATTAAATAACTAAATATAATATTTAATTAATATGTTAAATATTAAATATAATTACTATATTATTTAATTAATAAATAATTTAATTAATTTAATAAATTATTTATTAAATTTAATTAATTTTCTCTATGATTAATTTAATTAAATTTGTAAACATTAGTTTTAGAATTTTCTAAGCAGTAAATTTTAATATTTTCATATATATAAGTGTGTGTGTGTGTGTGTGATTGAAGCGAAAAGGTGATAAATGAATAAGTTATGTGAAAGATGAAATGAGAAAATGAGACGGTAGGTGTGTTTTTAGGGTATAAGAGTTTTTTTTGGTGAATTATAAGGAATTTTTTGAGTAAAAAATTATAGTATTTTAGAAAATAAAAAAGGGAATGTGCTTACATTTTAAATTTTTTTTAAGAGTTTAAAAAAAAAATCCACAAAACCTACGAGAACAAGCCCTTAGCTTCAAAGTGCATTAGCATTTTGCACTCTTTAAAACAAAGAATTGATACTTTATATCATTGAGTTAAATTATATTGGCCCATTCGTATATAATAATTTATTTCACTTGTTTTTTTTTTAATACTTCAAATCATAATAATTAAATATATTTGAAAAATATTTTATTAAATCTTTTATATAGATAAGTTACACTCAAAAGAATTTTAATTTTTCATGTTGGATAAACTAAATACTTATATTTTTTTTTATATCAAGTTTAAATTAATTGTTTGCCTTTAGTAACATGGACATTTCTTTTTATTATAAATTTAATATCTTGAAAATTTAAGAGGATTTATTTATAAGTTGATTGAGATGTTATTGTTAATATTTACTTAGAAAGCAATACTTATTTTTTATTTTTTGGGAATATTAATTTTTATAATAAATAATAATGTAAGGTAACTAAATTGTATAATTAATTTAGAGTCAACACCAAAAGTTATTTTTTCTTAGTTCTTTTGATATTAAAATCTAATATTGTAATTAATGTAATTCATCTATCTAAAACCTTAAGAAAACATCCTTGTCCAGAAAATCTTATTTATTACAATTAAAAGCATTGTTATTAATATGAAAATGTGATTGGATTAATTAAATAAATATTTTTTGAAAAATATGGAATTAAAAATAATATTTAATACAACAATATTAAATATAATATTATTATTTAACTTGTTTACATCTTAACATTTAAATTAAGTTGGAATAAAAATTTATTATTTAATTTATAGTGGGTTTTGCTATCTTGAAAAGGGAGAAGATATTATTATTTAATTAATTGATTGATTATATTGAAATAAAAAATTATTATTAAGTATAGAATTTGACCTATTACTTTGGAACGATGGTAAAAGAAATTATTATTTAATTAGTTAATAAGTTTTAATTTTTTTTAATTGGTACATATTTATGTTCGAAAATGAAAGAAAAAAAAGTGATATTTTTATTGAGAATGAGTTTAATCAATTTTTCATTTTGAAGTAATATGAAAATAAAATTGATCATTATAAACATTAATATGATATGAAGCAATCAGGCCTTACTTCTAGGAGTTTCGAGGCAAAAAATATTAATGTCAATATAAATTAAATTCGAGGGTATTAAGGGTCGGATTGAATTCTAGTTCTAGATTTAAGGGTGTAAGGCGTCCATGGGGTGCAAAATGCAGTTCATTATGGGGAAGAGAAATTTTGAGCGCCAGGACTATTGATGGAATTTGAAATGTCTCAGCCACGATCCGTGCCATTGAGTTAAGTCATTCTTTACCGTCGATTCTCTTCTCATCGACGGACGAAAATAGGTTTCTCGCATCACCTGGATCGACATCCACAACCGTTGATCACGATAGAAAGTCCAACGGCTCTCGAATACCCCCATCCCCAGATCCCCCCTGTATAAATTCCCCACAAAAATTACCCATGCGCCCCACGCAACGAAAGTTCAGCTTCAACTAAACTAATATCTTCATTAAGCTGTAGGATTTAGAAGAAAAAAGAAAATGTCAGGAAGAGGAAAAGGAGGCAAGGGTTTGGGAAAGGGCGGCGCAAAGCGTCACAGGAAGGTCTTGAGGGATAACATCCAGGGTATCACTAAGCCAGCGATTCGCCGTCTGGCTCGCCGTGGCGGTGTTAAGCGCATTAGTGGCCTCATCTACGAGGAGACTCGTGGTGTTTTGAAGATTTTTCTGGAGAATGTCATTCGTGATGCAGTTACCTACACTGAGCATGCTCGTCGTAAGACTGTGACGGCTATGGATGTCGTCTATGCACTCAAGAGGCAGGGCCGCACTCTCTATGGTTTTGGAGGTTAAGTTTATTTAAGGCTAGGGCAGGGATCTTGAATTTGTATAGTTTGGCCTTTTTGTGTTGTTGTTAGGAGTCCTCTTTTAGGATTTCTGTCGAATTGTTTTCTTTTGTGAAACAATTTGTTCTTATTTTAATGAGATGCATTTGAATTGATTTTGTTCCACGCGTGATCCAAGTTAGGTGGTGTCAAATGCGATAATTATAGAATGTTTTGAAGGGCTTGAGGGCCAGGGTTCTCTAATTGTTTATTCAGCTAAAAATGGTGGCTTGATTGTAAAGTTTGACCCACCACTTGATGGCGGGCCAAGAATGGGTCCAATTAGTTGGTTTTGACGGTCTGCAATCGAAGAAGTCAGTCTACTACAATTTTTAACTTTTTCGAAACACTCCCAACCAAGCGGCCCATTGCATCATGATGTGCTCCACCACCCTTCCCCTTTTAACTTTTGAATTTTCAATTTTTGGAATCAACGTCAATGACCAAGTGTTACTTTTTATGCAGGAAATGTGGAAAAAGAATCCAATTCTTGCTAGGTTTATTTTGCTTGATTGATTAAGTTTTTTATTGTATTTTCTATGCTGCAAAAACAATTATGCCAATGCAGATTGCTGAATGTATAACTATTAATTGGCGGGAATGAGATGCACATATATGTATGGAAGTACCTGCTTCTTCAGCTTTTCTCTGTGCCAATCCGCCGTAATTGATGATTTGTTCGGCGTATGGAGCTTCAGTGGTGGTGTGGGTGAAGCCCTTTTGTCCTCTGAGGTTCTTGCTTGGAGAGTTGAAGATTGAACCACTGTAGCTTTCTAGCGGCATTCTTTCCTCTTTCGGATGTTTATTCTTCCCCCTTTGTGGGGATCAAACTGTTTGAATTTTCTGAGGCTGACAAAATTAAGAATTATGATATCAATCCCAAAGTTGATGGAGAAAGGGGATAAGATGTACTTGTGCAATGCAATACGAAAGCGAAAGTAAATGAAAAGACAGAATGAAGAAAAACGGGAGATTGAATGAACAACTTACGAATATAAAGGAAAAATCACCTGATTTTACGACAGCCGACTGAAGTCTCTTAGATTTCCGGTGAAGGAAAATGATCGGTTATCACCGGGCCAACTGTCGGATGAAATCGAGTTGGGATTGGATATGAGCAGGAAGGTGCTCGGGGATGAGGATCGTTTAGTACAATTCAGAGAACGAGGGAATATGAGGGAGAGACTTGTGTTCAAGTGGTGAAGCAAGGAAAATAAAAAGCCCCTGAAAGGAAAATGTATTGTTGTCTCGGCTTTCCTTGGACTGGGATTGACATTGGACCCGAAGATTAGACGTTTAAATACACTTTACATCCACAAAAGCACAATGTATTTCATTCACCCGTTAAATTAATAAGTGTAATGTATATACTTTTTAAAACTGAATAATATGTCGATAAAATTACACTTCTTGTGTTTGTTTACATTTTTTGAGAGTTGGAAAATGAATTGGAAGTTTGTAAGCAAACAAATCCATAGTTCCTAATGTTTTTGGAGCATTTTAACTTAACAAACCTCCTCTTCTATCTAAAATTTCGTATGATCCCTTGTGACTTATTTGTGTTGTATAGTTAATCTCCTCTTGTCGATCAACTTATTATAATTTCATGATATGATTTTTGAAATTTTAATAAAATTTTAAATTATCCTCACACACACACACACACACACACACATATATATATATATATTAGTGAGAAGTAGAGCACAATCAAGAATAATAGTAGTTCAATAAGGCACGAATGAGATACAACAATTGAGAGAGCTATGCGAGAAAGAGAAATAACGAAGGTGAGTGTTTGGGTAGAAAATGACATATTTGTCCTTTTGAAAAGTATATACTTTAAATGATTTTATATTTGTGTGAAATCTCATTAAAAGGTAAAATTTCATCAACTTTGATCAACTGGAGTCAGAAAGGAAGTTTGTAATTTTAATATTAAGAGGGAATATTAGTGTAATTATCTATAATAATAGAGGTGATCGATGTAATTACCCCAAGAAATAAGTTGAAAGTATAAATTTATTAAAAATATGTTAGTAACAACATAAATATGCACGGCATAAGTATAATTTATTATCCAAAATAACAGATAAGTGTTACATTACCAATTTACAAGGGATAATTAGCTATGCCGCAAAGTCGTGCGAGTAAACTGTATTTACCCCAAAATTAAAAGCTCGCCATAATGTGAATTTGGTGGCGGTGCCTGGTAATTATGGGTTGACAATTTAAAATTGAAATCATGTTTGCTTCACTGTCAATTATGCAAATTGCCAGGGTTTAACAATCTAGGTTAAAATCACATCACTCAATATTTAGTATATGTAATTAAACAGTACAAATATTTGGCCAACCACAATTTGACAAATCAACTGTTTCATTTTTGTCAAAAAGTCATTTGTTGTAAAGTTAATTTTACTATAATGAATCATTATAGAACCAATACTCTAAAAACTCACCCAAACTTAATTCGCATCCAATCTGACCAGTCACGAATTTTAATGGTGTGGAGTTGAGATGTGCCAAATTGTGACTCTTATTTTTCATATTTACGAAATACAAAAAAGAAAAATGTTTTGCATCCACATAATCGCATTTTTCACACCAAACACATGAAAAAAATTTAATTTGCCATAAAGTATCTCTACAAGTTGTTCATACATCTTAAATAGTTTAAAAAGTAATTTTAAATTTTTTATCATACAAGATATTGTTAGTTATAGTATGTTTCCTTGCTGATAGTTTGATACTCTCAATATCTATTATTGCTATCGCCCTTCTCCTCACTCAAGTTCTCAAAGCAAAAATGACTACTTTATGTATGTAGAAATTGTGTGTCGTAATAACTAGTAATAAAAGATAACAAAAGAGCGGGTGATATAGGGATGTCAAAATAATCCCCAATTTTAGGGTTCTGCAGGGATAGGAATGGGAAAGAAATCCCCCACCCCCCTTTGAAGCTAGGTAGGGGACGTGGATCATACTTCCAGCCACCGTTAAAATGCCCTTAATATTATATGTGTGTGTGTGTATTAATATATATTATTTTTTATATTTTTTAGTAATTTTATATAATTTATAAAAATTTATTAGCATAAAATATATTAATTTAGACCTTATTTTTATTTTTAAATTTTATTTACTCCATCCTAAATTTTAAACCCTAATTCATACTAATTTGGCATTTCCCTTTTTTGGGGATCGTCGCGTGGGTTCGGGAGCGGGAACAGGGACAAAAAATTCCTAACGTCAGGGATTGGGGATGGGGACGAGGGAGTAACTCTCTGCCCCCGCCCGCTCGAGTGCCATCCATAAGGTGACAACAATGTAGTAATAAAAAGAAAAGGCAATGAATATAACAACTCTTTTTTAGTGTAACTATAAGAGTTTTTTTATCATTTTAAAACATTCGAGTTAAACTATAACTATTGCTGAAAGAATGGATACTTTCCCAATCAAGATATCAATAAGATTGAATACTCTTTATTATATAAATTATTGATTCATAAATTACAACCACAAACAGATCTTAGTCCATGACTTCTTGAAAAAGATAATTGATTAGGCCAATTAGGCTATTGTCAAGGTGCGGCTCAATTTAGAAGAGAATTTTTTTGTTGTGTCTTAAATATCCTTCGAAGGAGTTTATGAATCATGTAACATACATAAAATGATACTATACAATAAGCATTTAATGCTTAATTTGGAAAATTATTTTTTGCTTTTCCACTTGGGATGACATTGCACGAATCGGATTTTGACAAGTGGAATGTATGGTAGGGCCTTTAGAACGTTAAACTGGGCGGCAAGATCTGATCCTGTGGACTCTGATGTTTCTTTCCTTTCCCTAGGCCTTCCGAATATGCCTTCCTAGTATTAAATTAAAAAGAAAAAAGTGAAAATTGTCGCATCTAATCAGAGGGTTCATCAGGGTGGTAAAATTATTATTATGCTGTCTTAGTGCTTAATTAAGTGCCATTAACACGATGCCAGTTGGGTACACTTTCCATATTTTTAATTTTTCTACCAAAGTCTTAGGAGTATTATATTGGAACGGAAACAAGGTTAGCTATAAACTAATCAAACAAAGTCAAGCTAACAGAAAAAGACAAATATATATATATATTATATATTTGAAAATTGAAGTATAATATTGTCGATACAGTTCAAATATGATCATACTGTTTTCTGTTTTACAAGGACCTAAGACCTTGATTGCATACATTTTCAAACCACCTTTTTTTGTTTTCCATTCTGTATTATTTTAAAAATAAAAATATATTTGTTTGTCCCATTTTAAATAAAAATACCATCCTTTTGTTCTCATCTTTATCACTAGGATTTTCAAACTTAAGTCTTAAGATACCATTGTTTTAAAAATAATAAATATGTACTAATAAATTAAATAACAATTTTTTATCTTTTCAAGATAATTGATCTTATGCTATATTTAATAATAATTTTTTACTCTAACGTAATTCACTAACTAATTAAACTATATTTTTTAAATTCTTTCTATATAATGAGGTTTATAAATATAATAGTACTTTTTTCTTTCAACATAATTTGATTGATGAGACATAAATAAAATAATTAATGAAATCTTCAATAAATTATTTAATATTATTACATTAGCATATTTAACACTATTATATTAAAATATTATTTTCATTCCACATTTCTTAGAATTGCTATACTACCAATCTCACTACAAAAAATAATTACTATAAAAAATTAAGGTATTAACTTTGATCAATCCGTAGCTAATGCAAGAAATTCATTGCCTTTGTTACAAAATTATCCTAGCCAAGCTTGAAGCATATGATCACGTAGCTAATCCTAGCTATGGCCAATTCGTAGTTGATGGATATTCTTTTTATAGGTACATATATTAATTTTTCTATATGCAATGCACAATTAATCTGTTAATCTTCGAACATATAAGACTATGGATTAAAAAATAATAATTTTTGTTGATTATAATTAAATAAACTACATTTTCTTCAAAAATTTACAGCTATAATTTGTAGCAATAGTTTTGAAATTAAATTAGTAGCAATTTTTTCACAACAGGTACTTAAATTTTTGGTAGTGAAATGTTAGTGACAAAGTAAATGTTGTCCCAATGACATATATTAATTAAGTTACAATATGGCTCAATAATGATAAAAAATAATATTTTAAGTTGTCATTATTAGTAATTAGTAACATTTCTGTAGTGACAACTAGTGATAATATATAATTTGTGAAATTTTTTTTGTTAGGACTAAGTTGTCATCATATGTGTATCACTAATTATTAATGGTAATAACTTTAACACTATTCTTGTCATTATTTAATTTGTAAAAATCATTAAGGTGACAAAATAAAATCTTATGCAACCAAGTAAATACATCTAGTGATAATTTTAATATTGTCACTCACCATTTTGACACTAATTTATTTTTTTATTGTAGTGTCTAAAAAGACTTTTATTTTTGTAGAAAAATCAATACTGAGTTAGAAACACTAAAAACAAATAAAGAAAATAAAAACACAACCAATCATGTCCTAAGGCTCTTTTTTTCTTTTGCCTTTCCTTTTTTTTTTTGGGATGAATTTTTTTTTAAAGAAATATAGAAAAGACATATATGAAGATGTGTAAATAAAATAAAAATTATTTAATTTAATTTTATTGTTTTAAACAATATTTTTATTATAAGCATCTTTTGAATGTTTGATTGAAGATGCAGCGGATAATAAGGAGAGAGAAAGCGTAGGCTTGAAGTTTGAAAGAAAGAGGTGCGAAAAGTCATCCGAATTGAATTCACTTTGAAACCTTGCCCCTTGCCCCTTGCCCCTCATTCAAATCAAATCATTCCTTTTCTCTTTAATTAATTCGCATTTATCTCTTTCCCTTTCTCTTTCATCACAAAATCATATATATAGTTTCATTTGCTGATTAAAGACTTACTACAGTTGAAAATTATGAGGAACAGCAAAAAGTCAAATTTTAATTATCTTTTACTTTTCGGTGGTAAATATATTATGAACTCGTGCTTTGCAATATGCATGCATGTATATGCTGCTTTCCGCCATTCAAAAGGGAGCACATGGAAATGTATTATTATTAACATTTACGATGTTGTTGTGTTATCTTTAGTCTTTTGGGATTTAGGATAATTAAAGGATAAAATATTAAATTGAAATAGATAAATCTGAACTGAGACTCAACAAGTAATTCTATTTTTTTTTTTTAATTTTTTGGAATAAAGTTGGGCACATGCATGGTCTGGTGGCTTAGTTGAAAGAGGGCAATCAACATGTGAAGACGACCTTGAGAAAATTAATGAATAGGTGGAATGTATCTCTAAATTATGATAAGAGGTGGGTGGGTGTTTGAGTTGGCTAATTTTTTATTTTTTTAAATAATTAAATTGAGTATGTAACTCTTGACTAAAAAGTTCTATACATTAAATTATTATTAAGAGTTGCATCTGAGTTGGGTATTTTTAAAAAAAAGATAATTGAATCGAATATTTGATAGCCAACTAAACTTTTGAAATGGGTACCGATAGAAAAGTTCTATTCCAATTAGGTATTTGGATTAAAAAAACAAGTTAAAAAGAAGAAAGGATATATAAGTAATGCATGAAGGCAGAAAGATGAAAACTGAAATAATAAAAATATGATATTTGAATCCGAACATGCAAGATACTTAAAAAGACTTGCTCTCAAACCATGCATGAGCTCGTAATTCCTGTTTTAATTATGACATCCACAAACAATGAAAGCTCAATGTTTAAAAAGATAACATAATATGTATCATGAAACTTGGTAGTCTAAGTTCAATTTGATAATACGAATGCAGAAGCCAAGGTGTAAAATGTTGAGCATGCGTTGGGTCGTATATATATATATATATATATACATCTCCTTTACTCTTGTAATTTTTGACGAGAAGAATATTAAAGGCTGAACTTTAGACACCTTTAGGTTTGTATGGAATCATTACATAATATTTCCTAGGGGGGGAAAAGGAATTGTAAAATGGTTAAGTGCTCCTCCTTCGCTTTAATTTTGGTAGGGAAAAGGTGAGATGTATTAAGCATTAAAACAACAGGTAATGAGTGTATGCACTGACTCTTATTACAAATATATCTAATCTTACAATCATAAATAAATGTTATTATTTTGGTCCCTTCCTTTGTGATAAACGCGTGGCGTGCCCCCTTCCCCTTTCCCTTTCTATGAAAATAGCAAGATTGCTATAATGCGTGTAGTAGTTATAAGGTACAATCTCTCTACCCATTATTCACTCCCCCCGCCCCGGGAGTTACGAAGTAAACTCTATTTTTTAAAATATCTATTTTAAATATCCTCTCACTAAAAAGTTATAAAATGATATCAGTAACAAATTTTAAATTTCTCAACTCATGTCCAAAATTTTACATTAAGTCTTAGCGGCTATGGAAGCGTTTGTACAAACTTTTACTTTTTAAAAGCGATCATTTAAAAAGATTTAGGAAATGACTAGTAGAAAATGTTGGAATTGATAAGAAAAGTGGTAAAAAATAAAATGGAGCATAAAAAATAATTTCTGCTTGAATTTATGTGAGAATGTGCTAAATTGTTTCTTAAAGTTTTGAGTTTTTAAAAAGGAATTCCATTAAACAAAAGCTACAAACTTACTTCACCCCTTGTCTCTCACAGAATACACATTCAAATCTTGAAAAGAACTTACACAAGTTTAAAAGCATTGAAATGGATCACACTTATTTCACAGGGGTCGTAAAACAGTAACCCCTTGAGCCTTCTCAATTTCTCACGTTCTCTTCATTTTTTTGTGCTATTTCTCCACAGGGCACCATCTATTCTTACTTCCTTTTACGAGATGGTTATTACTAATTGGGAAAAATTTCCAAGCTCAAACTCGAGTTAAAACTTTAAATCAAACCTTCTGATTCAGTAGAATGATAGTAAAATTCAATATAATAAAAATTTAATAAATTACCATATTTTTTAGTTTATTATGACACGAAAATCTATTACAAACAACCTCATGAAAATTACAAACTACAATAAGTTTATATATATGTATATATTAGAAAATATTTATGACATAACACATATATCATGTATATTAATAATATTGATAGCACAAAACATACACACACACACACATATATATATGTATATATTTCAATAAAATAAAATAAAAAACTAAAATTATATTTTGGCTTCCAAACCTCGAGCCTCATGCATATGGATCGAGGTCAAATCAAATTGGATTAACTCGACTCCTTTGCCCTCCTAATAGATATCCAATTAGGTAACATCACATAATCACTAAAGTATTATTGGTTACTGCATAGTAAATATTGGCCGAAGGGAAAGGAAGTTTTAGCAGACCAACAATGTCATGGACCACTTAATTTATACTTTGTGCAGAGGATCAACAGAAGAACCCAATCCCATCGGGTATACTCAAGAAAAAGTAGCTCAGTTATCTTAAGCCAAATTGGCTACTTCCTCTGCTAGTTTCTTAGTGGGTAAGCATATATGATATAACCTAATGTGGCGAAGTCTTCGGTGGTTTTTAGTCGTAATACGACATCTAATGTTCAGCAACAAATTCACCAAATGCCCGATATGCCTATTGTTAGCAAGCATGAAAAATACTTGGGTCTCCCTTCGGTAGTTGGCAAGTCGAAAAAAGAGATCTTTGCTTACATTCGTGAGAAGGTCTGGAACAGAGTGTGTGGATGAAGTGCGAAAACTTTTATCTTTTGCAGGTAAAGAGACACTTTCGAAATCTATCATTCAAGCTATACCTACGTTTGCAATGAGTTGTTTTAAACTCCCAGATGGTCTTACACGTGATATTGAATCTATGACGGCTTCTTTTTGGTGGGAAAACTGTAAGTCTCGTGAGATTCATTGACTTCAATGGTCTTCCCCTGGTTTTAGCAAGCGTACGGGTGGAATGGGTTTTCGTGAGCTACGGCTATTCAATCAAGCCATGCTTGCTAAACAAGGTTGGCGGTTGCTTGCGACGCACAATTCTCTATTTTACAAGATCTACAAAGCTTGATATTTTCCAAATTGTGCTGTTACTCATGCTGCTTTGGGCTCGTCTCCTTCTTACTCGTGGCGAGGGACATGGGAAGGACTTTCTCTCCTTCGTAAAGGTCTGCATTGGCGTATAGGGAATGGCACTACTGTTTGAATTTGGCACGATAAATGGTTGCCATGCTAACCTTCATTCCGGGTTTACTCTCCTCCCAAATAGTTGATCAGTAGTATTAATCAATCGACAATAACACAATTGCTATGTAATAGGCAATTAAATATTCTTCACATTGTCACAACGAAAATCAAAGGCTATGTATGACACAACATAATGGAAATGAAAAGAAAATATGTCTTTATTCATCAATCACTTGTTGATTACAAAAAAAAGAAGAAACCAAAAAAAAAAAAAACAAACAAAGGTTGATTTAGTTTTGGCTGGGTTCTTCTTGGTTACCTTCAACCCATTCTGAGTTTGGTTCTGGCACTGCGTAGGTGAGGGGCGAAACTGCTTGGGGAGGTTTAGAAGGTCCCGCGATGTCGCGCATAAAGTTAGTCGATCGCAGCATATACTGCGCCAGATCGACCTCTTCCTCCCTCATTTGGGCCACGAGATCCTCGGTGAACGCAAATTCAGCAGATAGTTACTCCAACCTTGCGTCGACCTCTGCCTTCTTCTTTTGCGCCTCAATTAGTGGCGCATCAGGTGCAATAGATGCATGTTCGACCTTTGGGGCCTGCTTGGCGCCGCCCTCCTCTGGGTCTGGGTAAGGCTCTGGTCTCTCATTTAGCACAAGGCTCATTCTGCTCCTATCCTTAGCTTGAAAAGCATAGCCCATGTGCTCGAGCTGCTTTATTGCTCTATGGAACACTTCACGAGCATCATCAAGTGATGCAACCACGCTTGCATCCTGAAAGGCCGTACTCACCACAAACTGTTCAATCGCCTCACGCCGCATCATGGGCAGATGTTGGAGGAAGGCTCTTTAGCTTGGCTGGTCGCCTCCGCGTGACCTCGAGCCAGACCAGAACTGTAGCTCACCTATAGGTCCAGTTGGTACTTTTTTATGATGTTGTCCATTCGACTCCAATCCTCGACAGCCTAGACCAATTGTTGATCCTTCAAGTCGAGTTGCTCCTAGAGGTCAGCTATTTTCTTGTTCAGTTGCTCAACTGGAGCTGGGACGACTCAAACTGTACCTTGAGGGTTTCCATCTCCTCGCCCGCCTCCAACTCCTCTTTGGCATTCAGAGCCATTTCTGATCGTTGGTACATGTTGTAGCCCAGTTGTCCTATCTGAAACACAACGACGTCATTTTTCAAACCAATATATAAAAGAAAAAATGAGGTCGAGACTATCGATCTCATACTTACCACATTGTAGTAGTAGGACAACGCCTTCAATGTCTCAAGCTGGCTGAGACTCATCAACTTTCGTTGGTCGGCCACGAATAGCCTGACGTTATCCACTTCACAGCATCAGTACCCGACGTCCCTCCTTAGATGATGGAGTTCTAGTCAATTATCTTTTTATTAGGGTCGGTGGCGAATCGAGGAGGTGATAGTCGAGAAAGCTGGAACATCATGCCATCACCAAGTTTACCAAACAAGTCATAACCTATCACAACCTTCTGTTTCCTTTTGCCCCCTGCTGTTTTTTTTGGTGCCAAACCTCCCTATTCGACCATTTGCCTCTTATCCCGACCCACGGGACTGCTGCAATCGAGCTCCTCCCGGCTAGCATATTGAGTTTCAGGAGCCTGCTCGATTTGTGGTGGTAGCGGTGCAGACGTCGACCTTGTTGAGCCTGCCTGTTCAGCAGGAGCACCTTCTTGTCAAGCGGCAGCAGCTCGATGGCACTCCTCATTCCTCAATGCCCAGACTTAGGATTCGTTGCAGCTGCAGGCCATTACTTCGTTGCGATTTGCACATGTAAACAAATTAAGCAAACATCAGACTCAAGCAGAAAGATTAGTGTTCAATCAAAATAGTTGACGAAAAGTCTCTACCTAGTCGATCGCCTACACGCAGATCGAGTTGGGCAGGTGATAGGCCAACCAAAACCAAACACCTCTCTTCGATCAGAGCTTAGGCCTCCATTTACCCAAATTTGATCAAATCCCGGATGAATGCGTTGGGCTAGCTAGGTGTTTGGTTTTCGGGCATCTCCATAGGCCCTCTCTACCAGCCCCTTGGAATGGCAAGAACTCCCGGCCCTTGAATATAAAAGAAATATTTTTTTCACTCTTGCTTATAAGAAGAGACAGGGGACACCAAAAACTTCCACCAGGGTCGAGCAGTCAAGTAATAAAAACTAAACTCTTCAGTGCTACCCGAATTTCGAGACATGGGTAAGTGGAATAAGTTTGAGAGGTTGGCAAAAGATGCGTGTTGGTTGTATAAGTGCATTAGCACGACAAAACTATATAATGTGGCAAAACAGTTCAGGAGTAACTGGGTGATGCAAACTTCTAGGCTTAGTAAGAGGTCGACTATTAGCTGGGCGAGAGAGAACCTAAGGCCGCTTTTTAACCCCTTCTCAAATACAGTTATACACCCCTAGAGAGGTAGATGCATCCTACCTCGAGTCCTTGGCACCATCAGTTCGTATTCTTTAGGGATATAGTACGCTGCCCTAATGCGGATCAGGTCAACAGGGGTTATCCTAGAGGCTATTTTGGTGTAGTAGTTGGGGGTAAACAATCGACCCCGGGTTACAGGCACATCACAGGGCCAACATCCCCCTCCGAAACAACTCTAACATCACTCAAGCTATTGGAACCACTCGAGCTAGAGCTATCGCTGGTGGATGAACTCGATTTACTCTTACGAGATGTTTGAGATATACTCTCTGCCCCAATCTCCCCCCATTGGCCACACTCCTTGACCTAGTATCATCACTATCTGAACTGGAAGACATGCTTTTACAAATGAAAAGGTAGAAAAGAACAAGAACGGCAGAGGCACTTACAATGGAAATCTTGAAAATGCTAAGTGCACAAAAACTTGAGAGCTTCAAAGGCAACAATTCGACCAGATGTATTGGTAGCAAAAGAATAAATGGAGTTAGTTATCCTATTATTTATAGGCGTTTGTGCGCGGGAATCAGAGTAACTATTATGATGATAGCTTGTCCCAGTACGCTTTGTGTTCTGCATATTAATAGGCGCATTAAATGCAGCGAAACCTCCTCAAACCCTGATTGGCACTTCAAAAACTTGGGTCAAGGATTCAAAAACCCCAGTCGAATGAGGGTAACCACCGTAACTGCATGTAAACTCTCTGCTCCTTTTCATTGGCAAGCTCGATTAGGACCGCGAGTTGGGCGGACTCATGATATGGGATAACCCAATAGGCCTAACATCAGGTGGGATAGCCTAGGAGGCCCAACATCAAGTCTGGGCTAGATCGTCTATCAAGGATCATTTGGTCGACTTGTATCGATCTTATTTGGTAGGATCCGCTGTCAACCTGTATCGACCTTAGGACTACTCCAGATATTCCAACAATCAGGTTTGGTCGACATATATCGACCTGAAGACCCACTCTGGCGTTGACTCGAATTTCTGCCGCATTTATTAGTTCAACAAGTAGCATGCCTCCGCATTAATGATGCGTGACAATCGGTAGAGTCTCTGCCACCAATCCTGCCACCACCTTTGGCAGGGAGGCGCCTTTGAGGTACTATTCACCTTGAAAAAAGGAGATTCAGCTACCTGGAGT
Source organism: Jacaranda copaia (assembly GCA_014898725.1). NCBI lineage: Eukaryota > Viridiplantae > Streptophyta > Magnoliopsida > Lamiales > Bignoniaceae > Jacaranda > Jacaranda copaia. The sequence goes on from JACGDI010002842.1 coordinate 75,134, forward strand.
AGTACCGAGATCTAGATATGGAATAACTATGAACCCCCTGGCAAAGACAAAAGTCAGTATACTTGATAAGGGCACCATGGTCAAATCACGCTTGGAGAAGGCTATAAATACTTCATACTCAATCGCACTCAAGGTAATGCCAAATACGCTATAAACCTTCTATACTCTCAGTCTTCTATTTGATTACTATATATTGACCAGAACTAACTTGAGCGTCGGAGTGCCTTAACTGGGGGCACCTCGACTAGTTTAACGTTTGTTGTGATTGCAGATCTCAGACCTCAAGAGAAATACAGCTTTAAACACTCGACCTCCCTGATCGAATTCATCCTGAACACTACCCTTTCACTATAAGCGACTTTCAACCGCATTGGGTAGTATTTAGTTGATAATAATGGAGTACTTTTTTAAAATTTATACACATGCACATCAGGAATTTGTTATGTTTAAATTTTTGATATCATATTTTATGTGTAAAATAAATAATTGGACCAATAACCAATCAAAAATAACAATTGAGCGTGATTATCCGATATTGCAATCCCTTTTTGAACAATGGTAGTTCAATGCATTAATTTGGGCCTAGGACTATTGTGGTAGTACAAGCCGATATTGCAATCCCTTTTTGAACAATGGTAGTCCAATGCATTAATTTGGGCCTAGGACTATTGTGGTAGTATACTAGTACTGAGCTACTATTTTGACCAAGAAACCCACAACCTAACAACAATGTGACATACTCCAATTTTGTAAAAAACGACAAAATAAATTTCTAGGCCATCGCAATCAATGATTATTGGATTTCAAATGGGCCTTACAAAAGAGATGGTTGTGATTGAGAGAAGAGTTTGATAGATCATCACCATCATCATCGTTATTATTTTGGTAGTTGTTCTTTAAAAGGAATTCCATTAAACAAAAGCTACAAACTTACTTCACCCCTTGTCTCTCACAGAATACACATTCAAATCTTGAAAAGAACTTACACAAGTTTAAAAGCATTGAAATGGATCACACTTATTTCATAGGGGCCGTAAAACAGTAACCCCTTGAGCCTTCTCAATTTCTCACGTTCTCTTCTTCATTTTTTTGTGCTATTTCTCCACAGGGCACCATCTATTCTTACTTCCTTTTACGAAGATGGTTATTACTAATTGGGAAAATTTTTCAAGCTCAAACTTGAGTTGAAACTTTAAATCAAACCTTCTAATTCAATAGAATGATAGTAAAATTCAATATAATTTAATAAATTACCATATTTATTAGTTTATTATGACACGAAAATCTATCACAAACAACCTCATAAAAATTACAAACTACAATAAGTTTATATATATGTATATATTAGAAAATATTTATGACATAACACATATCATGTGTATTAATAATATTGATAGCACAACACACACACACACACACATATATATATATATATATGTATATATTTCAATAAAATAAAATAAAAAAACTAAAATTATATTCTGGCTTCCAAACCTCGAGCCTCATGCATATGGCTCGAGGTCAAATCAAATTGGATTAACTCGACTCCTTTGCCCTCCTAATAGATATCCAATTAGGAAACATCACATAATCACTAAAGTATTATTGGTTACTGCATAGTAAATATTGGCCGAAGGGAAAGGAAGTTTTAGCAGACCAACAATGTCATGGACCACTTAATTTATACTTTGTGCAGAGGATCAACAGAAGAACCCAATCCCATCTGGTATACTCAAGAAAAAGTAGCTCAGTTATCTTAAACCAAATTGGCTACTTCCTCTGCTAGTTTCTTAGTGGGTAAGCATATATGATACAGCCTAATTTACTAAAAGGTGTTGGTAACAAGGCTGCATTAGATGGATTATTTGACAGGTCAAATCCTCACAATTTACAACTTCAAGAAAGTGGAAAGGGCTGAAAGTACGTTGTCTGGACATTTCCTTTTGGTGTTTTCCTGCTTCTACTGCAAAAAGCAGACCATAATTCAAAACTCTTACATCTATCTACATTGATTACCTTAAAGATCCTGCATTCAGCTGCTTTTGCTTTTAATAAAGAACTAATTTGCGCCCCACTACCATTCAAAAGCTTCTTTTTCCTCTTCACTTTTCCCTTAATCCACTTCCAGGTTTATTTAACAAACAACAATCATGTTCATTTCCCTTCTCATTCCTTCCACATACAGGATTTTCTTGATAGCATTCTTTCAAACAATTAAAATGGATCCCTCTCTTCCACCACCACCGTGCACTCCTCCTTCCATCAAGCAAACCAAGCCGTCTCCTTTTTATCAGATGGTCTTAACTAAGCAAGCCAGGAGTCAACTAAGTTCAAACTCAGAAACGGTTCTAAATAGCAGCAAGCTTAGATCGAGAGAGCATTCAATTCTCCGAAAACCAAGAAGGACTAATCCAATAGTGTGGTGTGGTGCTATCCTGTGTTTGCTATTTAGCCTCCTCCTCATCTTCTTTGGTATAGCAACTTTAGTCATCTTTGTCGCCATTAAACCTAGAAATCCTGTGTTTGACACCCCAGCAGCAAGTCTCAGGGTCATCTACTTTGATTCTCCAGAGTTTCTCAATGGTGATGTAGAAATTCTTGCAAATTTTTCTAATCCAAATAGGAAATTGAGTGTTAGATTTGAGTACCTGTTTATTGAGCTCTACTTTTCCGAAAGTCTAATTGCAACTCAAGTTATTCAGCCGTTCAGTCAGCACCCTGGAGAAGTTCGGCTGATATCAGTTCATTTGATATCAAGCTTGGTCTATCTGCCACCAAATCTTGCTCTTGAACTTCAAAAGCAGGAGCAGAGGAACAGAATTATCTACGACATAAAAGGAAGTTTCAAAGTGAAAGTTAAGATGGGTCTCGTTCATTATTCTTACTGGTTGCATGGAAAATGCCAAATAGAGATGACGAGTCCACCTACCGGTGTCCTCATAAACCACAGCTGCAGAACCAAGAGATAAGAGGCAGGAATGTTTTCATTCTTTGCACTTGTTGTTTTATCATACATCCAAAATTTGATCTAAATGCAAAACTTCTAATACAAAGTTACAAACAATTCTTAGAGATGCACAGATAAGCTTAAAGGATGAGATAGCGTTCCAAATTTAGGCTTACACCTATGGACATATACAGAAAAAAAGGTTTTTATCTTATCAGGTGATTTTAAATCAGTGTTCTTGCCAGTTAAACCACACAGAGAAAACAATCATATAAACAAGAACAACTGCTATCTCATAATCAAAGGGAGGAAGCTCCCAACAATTTTGTCCAAGTGAGTATATTTTAGGCTATGCATAAACTTTCCAAGTCTAAGGCATAAGAAGAGGATAATTATTCAGGGTAGTACTAAATCTAATCCACATAGATAGGCTGTCTGTGCCTTTCTCCATCTGGGCTTCAATATTTAACCCTTCCAATGCTTTAAAGATTTCTGGGTGACCAACATCAACAGAAATACTCTGTATTGCCACAAAGATTCAAAACATCCTTTCCACCTATCCTTCTTAAATTATCTTGCAGCAGCTCTAGATTCCTATTCTTTTGCATATTCATTTGATCAATAAAAGCGTTTAATGTTGGTGAAATAGCTGGATAGGATTAAATTCAGAAATCAGTTGATGAAAAAAAATAAAGAAAACAATAAAAGGGTATATGGTTATAAATAAATAGACATGCAGGCTGGAAAAACTGAAAGGAGAACCAGTCAATGTGACAAGAATCATTCATGTATTCTACTGCATATATACATTCGAAAAGCTAAATAATGATACATACAAAATGTCTCATGTCATTTAAAAGCCAAAACCGAAAAATAAGCACAAAGCTCAATAAATGCACCATGCACACTTTAGTAAGAACCATAGAGCACCAAATCTATTACCCAGCCATAGAATTTCCAAGTCCTAGTAAATGTTTCAGCTTTGAAATAAAAATAAAACTGGCAGGAAATCAAGCAACTTAATGTCTCAATAACTTATGACAAAAACATATCCCTCCACTCTCATATCACCCTTCGGTAGCAAATGTAATTCTTTAATTGGATTTGTTTCCTGTATCTGCCTGATCCACCCTGGCTAACGGAAAAAATTAAAACAAATTCCACAAACCAAAACGTAAACTAACTCGGTAGATATGACTTAGTAGACAAGCGTTCTTAGTGAATGACAACATAAAGGATGTAAATGATTAAGACAAAAGGGAATCAAAATGCAAAATTTGGAACCATACACACATCCACAACGCTATGAAAAGATGGAGCTAAGGTGTGAAGATTTTGTGGATTCCAGATCAAGCCCTTGGAAGGCATGCTTCACTTAGAACAACTTGATCAAGCATAAACTTCAGGCGTACAAGACAAAACTGGAGTCAAACTAGATTGTCCTGAACCTCATTAGGCAGCATGCATCAATACCAATTAAAACCACCTCGACCAAATTGATAATTGATGAAACCTTGACTTGTGGGTCAACAGAAAAACTAGAAGTTACAGCATTCATCTAATTCTAATATAAATATCATTATGCATATTTGGTATGGAAGATACAATTTTTATACTCCAATTGTATGTAGGGACAACTATGAATACAACTAGCATCAAGTTATACCAATAATTTTAAATGTGACATCAGTCTAAACAGAAAGCAAAGCAAAACCTCTATCATTGCTAGACTTTACTAAGCCTCAACTTCAGATGGTGTCCTGGCCACAATAGACAAAGCATGTAGTCCACTCTGTAATTCATCTTGCAACAAGCTGTAAATCAATCGATGCCTCTTAACCAAACTCTTCCCTTCAAATTCTTCAGAAACCACTTTTACATTAAAATGCGTCTCTCCATCACTTCCCTTAATACCAGAATGCCCAGCATGCTGATAAGATATATCCTCAACTTCCAATGCAACAGGCCTCAGTTCTTGTTCCAGTGTCTCCTTAATCCTCCTGCCCCTATTGCCCAATATACTTCCATTGTCCAACTCCACCTTCAAATAAGCTGCAGTTTCACTAGATTCCACCCTAACATTTCCAGCATCGCCATTCACTAATGAATTCGAATTTTCAATTGGGCTTTTTCCTGAGAATTCAGTACTTGAGTTATCAGCTTTCTCAGCTTCAACATACAATTGCAAAGCCTTCTTTTGCATCAACTTCAACATATTTAAGAATCCATTATTCCGAGAAGGAGTTAAGCTCTGTTGCAACCCCAGAAGCACCACAAAATCCGGTGATACCCTAACAATCTCCTCCACCGGCCTGCCAGAAAGGCCTTGAACAAGCAAAGCAGCCAGCCCTTTAGTTAGCACTGAATCCGAATCTGCTTCAAAGATCACATTTTTATCCTTATCCAAGTATGCTCTGACCCAAACCTGTGAAACACAGCCTTGAACCTTGTTTTCACTTTTTTTATACTGGGAATCCAAAGGGTTTAAATTTCTGCCATAGAATAACAACTGTTCGTACTTGGCCTTCGGTTCTTGAACTCCTTGGAAGAGTTTGACAATTTCTTGGAGCTTCGGTGGGAGCTCCTCAACGGGTTGCAGAGAAACAGCAGGTGAGGACGAGGGAGGGGCAGAAAAAACAGGTTTTGTTGTGGATAATCTTTGGATTGTGATCTTCTTGAAGAAGAACTTAGGAGACGGCGAGGACATAGATGGGATTTTTGTGGGGTTCAAGAATGGATTGCTGGAGTGGTGGAAGAGGGGAGAGTGTGGGATTTTGGTGGAAATTGACATGGGTTTTGGATTGATAATTGAAAATTGTGATTTTGAATTGTCAGATGATCTTCTTGGGGTGTGCTTCGGCAGGGAGGGGAAGGGGCCAGAGCTAGTACAGGAGAATGACGACGAAATGGTTTTGATTGCTTTCATGTCCAAGGAAACTTAAAAACAAACAAATAAAAAAAATAAATAAATAAACAAGTGAAAATGATGAAAAAGAAATTTTCTTGGTTGTAAATATTGCCGCTGAAGTTCCCTTTCAAGGGCCACTGATTATTCTAGAATTTTTTTGTTTGACATTAAATTTTCTGATTATACCTAGAAAATGTAATCTAATTCACTTCAGTCGAAATAAAACTAATAAAAAATTTACATATATTTCGTTTAATTTGCTTTAAAGTTTAATTATGAAATAGATTTTTAAGGGTTGGATTGATTGTATTTTTATTTTTATTAAATGTATTTTTAATTTATTGTTGTTTTGTGTGTGAAAATGAAATTTTGATTGGATAAGTATAGCGAAATTTTGAGAAATTGTAGTTTGAAATAATATTTTAATGTAATAGTATTAAATATTTTAATATAATAATATTAATTATTATTGTTTAATTGATTGGGATACCTTTATTTGAGAAGATAGAAAAAGAAATAATTATTTAATAAGTTAGTGAATAATGATATGATGAAAAATTATAATCAAATTTTATGTGGATTACATTGTTTTGGAATGACAGAAAAAGAAAATTAATATTTAATTAATTTGTGAATTTTAATTATCACTAAATTAATATGCATTATAGGTTTGGAAATAATGATTTGTAGATATGAAAATAAAAATGAATGATATTTTTATTAAAAATAACACAAATAATTGCATTTTTTTATTTTCAAAAATAGTATAAAGCAAAAAAAAAAAAAAAGTGTATTCTAAAACACAAACAATCTAGGATTAACCCTTTTGTCAATAAAATTATGCTAAGATAAAAATTATAAAAGCCTCATAATTTTTAGTTCTAACCAGCCAGCTGAACGAAGCTTGAAATTTCTGCGGCCAAAAATTTCCAAGAATGGGGAGGAAAGCAACTCATTCCCTAGGGCTAAAATCAAGTTGGAATGACCCAATTACCCCCATTCCTTTTTGCTTTACCCGTAAAAGCCATCTGCAATTGGATAGGGATTAAGAAGGTATTTCATTATGCTTGTCTCAAAGGTTTTATAAACTCTTATATTTTATAAAATATTTTTAGAACTTATAAAATATTAGATTTTTTTAAAAATAAAATTTTAAAATATTTAAATAAAATAAAAATTTAGAACTTATAAAATGTTATTAACATCAATTTTGCAATTAATATAATAAAAATTAAAAGAGCTTGTTAAAATTTTTAAAATAAATTACAAACTCTTTATTTTCTAAAAAAGAACTCATACGGTCTTAATACCTTATTTTAAAAATTTCTAAACTTTTTTTCAAAAAAATTTACTAAATATTTGTTGACATTTTATAAGTTGTCGAATGTCTTATAAAATATTTTGAAAACTATATAAACTCATTCAAATGTCCTCTTAGGTGAATTCAGACCTATGCATATAAATTCCAGAATTTGATTTTTTTTTAGCTTTCCTTTTTTGGGTTGAATCCAAACAAATCTAATTGGCGTTTTAGGCAAGCGAATAAAATATATGTCTACATATGTAAATTTCATAAACGAATACGGTAAATCCAAGAATAGCCCTGTTAGAGATGGGGCCGAGCCCGTGGGCTTTTCGGTCACAAATCCTTTTCTATTTTCACTAACAGCCAAAATACATGGGCTTGTTATCCTGTATTTTAGAAAAATATTTTTAATCCCCCAAAAAATTTCAAAATATATGTACATTTTTTTAATTTTTCTTTCAAAATATTATAATTTTTTACCCAAAAAATTCCTCACAATTCACTCGAAAAAACCTTACATCCTAAAAAGCACACTTACCTCCTAATTTTCTCACTCAATCTTTCACATCGCTCATTTATTTATCACTCACTCACTTCACTTATATATACATACATATATGTTTCACCATACAAACCCAATAAAAAAGTAATTGATTTGACATTAACAGTAAAGTTTGTCTTCTTTCAAAATATAAAGATACAAACAATTTATTCTCAAATCATTTTTCATATTTTTTCAAAACAAAAAGAAACACTTGGTATATTCTCCAAATTTTCTCCTAAAAATCTATTCTCTCAAAATTTTTTCTACAAAATACCCAAAATATAAAAGAACAAGCCCATGAAATTTGTTCAAGTAAATTAATTTTCCTAAAGGGCCATTTTAAATTTTTATTATAAAACTAAAAAATTGAAAATATCTTTAAAATGAAAATTTTAATCTTTTATTTAAAATGTGGATTAGTGACATGGACCAACGCCTCCAAAAAATTTTCAATTATGTTTTGTCAAAAATTTAAACTCTTCAATATATATATATATATATATATATAATTTTTGAAATAGATTAGATGGTATTTCACTAAACTTATTTAAAAAATCTTATTAATATTTATATCTTATAAGATGTTTTTGAATTTTATAAAGTGTCAGATCTTATTTTGAAAATAAGACATTAAAATATTTGGATAAAATAAATTTTTAGAGTTTATAAAATTTTAATAATGACAATTTTGTAACTAAGATATTTTAAATTAAAGGCGTTTATTGAAATCTTAAAAAAAAATTAAAATTTCCTTACTTTTTCTAAGAAAACTTAAAAGGTTCTAACATATTATATTAGGATCTAATAAATTCTTTTTTAAAAAAATTTATCAAATATTTTTTAATATTTTATAAATTTTTAAATATTCTATAAAATATTTTAAAAAATTTATAAGCTTGGTCAAGTACTCTCTAAATTCATGCCTTTAGTATCTGTTGCGGAATATATATAGATATATATGTATATATTGAGCGGAGGGGGAGTAGGGGTATTTTTCAAGTCCCACATCTTTTTATTTATTTATTTTTTCGTCACTCAAAAAGCATGGACTTGGAACATGGTTTTAAAAAGAGCCGTAGGTATCATTGTTTTCTTTTTTAAACCTTTTTTGCTGTATTAAATAAAATAAACACACGGAGAGCACAAAATATTTCGAAATACATGTAAAGCAACAAATCTTTGATAATGCCATCAATACCACAAAGACATTTTCATTTTAGTTGACTTTTTGTTTTCCCTTACCAGCAAGATCATCGTTTTGTGTTTTATATTCCTTATAATTGTCTCTAAGTTAAATCAAAATGCAATTAAATTGACAAAATATTGAGATCGATTTATAGGATATTTTTAGGAACGCAACAGGCGACACATTAAATTTGAAATTTTAAATTTTTTGATACATATTGATGAAGTTGAAAGTCATATATAATGAATAGGGTTGTGTTTGGGCTAATCTGACTAGAGAGCTTAAATAATCCAACATCAATATACTTTGAGGTCTAAGATCTACAACAAACAGTAAATATCAAACTAGCTGAGGTGCCCCTGATGAAGGCACTTCGTCACTCGAGTTAGTTCTGGTCGAGATAAGGTAATCGAACAAAAGAGCATGAGCATGTAGTATATATGACATTACTTGGAGTGTGGCTGGCAATGAGATATTTATAACCTTCTCCTGGTAGATGATATGTTTAAAATGCCCCTATCAAATGTAGAGGGCTCTTGTTCTTGCCTGGGGGTTGCTAGTCATTTTCAATTTCGATACTATTTTAGGTGGCATCATCTCCTGGTTTCTAGGATGAATAGTACTCTGGTGATGCACCACCTTGCGAGAGTTGGTAGCAAAGACTGTACTGAGGTGGCACGCGCCATTAGTGCGGAGGCATGCCGCCTGTCAAAGCATTGAATGTAGCAATGATATAAGTCAGTGCCGGAGTCAGCATTTTGGTCAATAACAATTGAATAGATAAGGTGGTTGACCAAAGAAATGGTTGACTAGGTAAAGTGGCTTGAATCCTCCTATTGAGTGCGGTTAAGAACAATCTTCTTAGTCAGGCGGTTATGATCAAGTGACCTAGACCAATTGAGTTTAGAAGCACTGTCGGGCTATGCATGTTAAGTGGGCCTAAGAGCCTTATTTGAGGTCGATAGTTTGTTGGGTTGGACATGTTGGGTTATCTCATATCATGAGTCTCCCCCACTTGCAGCTCTAATCAAGCTTGTCGATGAAAAAAAGCAAAGAGTAGATAACTAAGCGGCGATTATGACGATTTTTGATGATTATGCGTATTTGGCCAAGATTTTTGAATTCTCGACTCGAGGTTTTGGTGATTTTGTGCATTTAATGCATTAGTTATATTGCGGAATATGAAGCGTCAAGAGGCAGTAGTGCAATTATTATTGTCACTTGGGTTCCTGCATCCAAATGCCTATAAATATGAGGGGCAGAGAGACCCATTTTACACTTTTGTTGAAACCTGCTCTAGTTGAGTTCTTGCTTTCAAAGCTTTCTAAATCCTTTCTACACTTAGAGTTTTTAAGCTACCTGCTGTAAGTTCTTTTGCAAGCTTGTGCTTTTCTTCATTTTTCTTTGCAAAGATGTCTAGTGTTTTGGATAGTGAAAACACTAGGTCAGAGGGTGTCCATTTTTAGGGGGAAACTGGGGTTGATAGTACATCTGAGAGTATGCATGAGTGTAGTTTTGATAGTTCATCGAGCGATAGCTCGACCTTGAGCAGCTCGAGCACTAAGAGGGTTACCTCTAGGGGTGAGGTTCACCCCAATGAAGTGCCTGCATCACGCAGTCGATTATTCATACTAGACCACTACAGTGAAATAGTTTCCAAAATAATCCCAACTGATCTAGTTCGAATTAGGGAGATGTACCACATTTTTGATGAGTATGAACTTTTAGTGCTCGGGCCTCGGAGTAAGATGCATTGACCTCCCAGGGGACACATAATGGTGTTTGAGGAGGAATTCAGGTGTGGCCTTAGGTTTCCTTTAATGCCAGCTATAGTCGACCTCCTGGTGGGCATCAATGTTTGTATAACCCAGCTCCTCGCCAACTGTTTTGCCACAGTATACAATTTTGCTATGTTGATGTACCTATTTGACTAGCCAGCCTCCTTTGCCAACTTTTCAAATCTATTCCATTTACTAATGTCCTGAAAGTTGGGTAGTATGGAAAAGTTTGGCTTCTATTACCTGATGGTGTGTCCACGTTGAAAGTTCCTACTAGCCCCTTCTTTTTCATTCGGCTAGGAGTGGAAGAAAAACTTTCTTTATATTTGAGGGTGTGGAGCGTTTAACATCCCAAGGGGGTGGTGGAGGGGGCATGTGGAAATACTAGAGAACCAAACACCTAGTTGGCCCAATACCGTTATTCGGGACCTAATCAAATTTGGGCATATAGAGGCTTTAGTTCTGACCAAAGAGAGGTGTCTGGTGTTGGCTAGCCTATCGCCGGCCGAGCTTGACTTGCCCATGGGTGATCGGCTAGGTAAAGATCTTCGTTGATTGTGTTAATAACATATTTCTTTCTACTAGATTTTGATTGAATTATTTTATCTTTTGTTGGCAGATCAAGAAGAGGTAATGGCTTAAAGT
>JACGDI010002842.1:86547-116460 GCA_014898725.1 Jacaranda copaia
GCCAATGATTGAAGCCCAACAAAAATAGGCTGAGGTCAAGGCCAGGCTGATAGAGCTAGTGAGCGAATTTACCTTCGTCAAGGACCTCATCGTCTAACTGAGGGAGGAACAGATTGACGTTGTGCAGTACGTGCTACGCTCAACTAACTTCATGAGCAACGTCGCAAGGCCTTCTTGACCACCTCAAGCCATTTAGCCATTTGCATTTGCAATGCTGGAGCCTAATCAAGACTGGCCGAAAAGTGACTAAGTCGGGTAGAGCCAGACTTGACCTTCAAGTCCGCTGTTACTGCCGCTTTGTTTTTCTTTTCTTCTTCTTTTTTTAATAATAGAAATGTCCTTGTAATTTCCATTCAATGAATGAAAGATCTTTTTTGAGCTCTTTGTTGTCGAATGAAATAAACTTCACATGTTTCTTGTCGAATGTAAATTTACTGTTGCAATTGTATGGGTGGATAGTTGACAACCATGTTAGTTATCCATAAAATTTAATGCAACATTCAACAACTTTGTCGTTGATTTTTGATTAGTGTTGAGAGATATGCATGGTCTTACTAAAGTACGTTGAACTTTACACTTGATTTTTATTATTTTATGGTCGACTACTGGGATAATTATTTAGTTTAGGCTAAAAAGTCTTGAGTTTGTAGTGCATAGTTGTTTTGTGTCGATTGTGTGGTCAATTTCAAACTGTAGTTTGGCAGCGTGAAGCTGCTTATACATTGACTACGGGATTGACTTAAATCTTGAGTGGCAGCGTGAAGCTGCTTATTCATCGACTGTGGGGTCAACTTGGAACTCAAGTAGAGTGTGAAGCTGCTTATTCGTTGACTAAGGGATCGACTTAAGACTTGAGTAGCAGTATGGAGTTGCTTATTTATCGACTACATGGTCGACTTGGAACTTGAATGGCAGCGTGGAGTTGCTTATTCATGCGAGGTAGATATGACTGTGATAATGCAGACAAATGCTAGCAGTGTTGTAGGAACTTTAGTTATATCAAAGAATATAAGGTCGATTACAATGCGATTTCATATGTAGAATTTCTTTAGGTTGATAGCGTTCTATGGGCGAGGGAGTTCATCCCCATCTATATTAGCAAGTTTATATGCATTATGCTTTGATACCTTCACAACATTGTAGTATCCCTCCCATTTTGGGTCAAGTTTGCCAATATTTTTGGACACTTATACCTTTTTGAAAATGAGGTCTCCAACCTTAAACCGACGTAGCATGACCCATTTGTTATAGTTCTCCGCCATCTTTGACATGTAATGCTGCATAGTATTATAGGCTTCTTGCCTTCATTTATCGATAGTCTAGAGGTCGAGCTTTTTTTCTAATGTATTTCTGAGGGAGTGAAAGTGAATGAGTCAAGCTGTATGTTGAATAAGTTTTAAAGGGATAACTGCCTTGGACCCATAGGCTAGACCGTAAAGGCTGTGACCTGTAGTTGTTCGGAGAGTTGTTGTGTATGCCCATAGCACTCTTGGGAGGTCATCTACCTAACTCGAGCTAGTATCCTGTATCCTGACTTTCAAATGGTCGAGGATCATTCTGTTTGTCACCTCTGTCTAGCCGTTCAATTGAGGATTGCCTACTGAAGTAAAGTGCCAGGTAATTCCCAAGGCTTCGCACTAGCTTTTGGTACTTCTGCTCTAGAATTGAGTCTTATTATCTGAAATAAGGATCTTAGGTAGGTCAAAATGACAAATGTTTTTCCAGATAAAACTTTTAATAGCTGCATCTGTTATCTTTAGAACAGTCTTGGCCTCGATCCATTTGGTAAAATATTTGATTGCTACGATTATAAACTTTTGCTGATTTGTTGACTTTAGCTGGGAGCCCAAAATATCGATCCCCCACTGATTGAATGGCCAAGCAATTTAAACATTAACCATAGGTGTGACAGGTTTATGCAGTAGTTTTAAAATGAACTTGGTAGGATATATATTTTTGAGCAAAATCCACAGAGTCTTTCAATAATATTAGCTAAAAGTATCCATACCTGATTATTTTATGTGTAAGGGATCTTCTCCCGGAATGATTCCCATACATGTCTGCATGGATATCCTGCAATACTTTGAGAGCCTAGTCAGGATTCAAGCACCTCAAAGGCGGTCCATATATCAACCTCTTATATAGTTTGGCCGTGCTCATCGAGTGCAAACTTGGTAGCTTGTCCTCGAAGGTGTCGAGTCTCATTTTTGTCCTCGGGGGTTATGCCATGACTCAAGTAGAGTTTGATTGGATCCTTCCATAAAGAGACTGTCTCTTCAATGCTCTATACCAGTTTTTCCTCGTATGGGCCTATCGACGATCAGAAATGTTATTATCCTGTCTCTTGTGCCCCTTATTGAGCTAGCAAATTTGAACAGAGCATCCACACATTCATTCTCAAATTTGATTGAGGGTGAACTTTTTGAATGATTGCTGCAATTTTCTAAACTCTGCTAGGTACCTGCTCATCGTGGAATCCTTAGCCTCAAAGTTTTCCCCAATCTGTTTTGCTACCAGAAGGGAGTCTGTGATCATAGCTAAGTGCTTGACGCCTCGATTAAATGCTATCCTTATTTTAATGAGGAGAGCCTCGTATTCTGTCTTATTATTAGTAACAGCATAGTCGAGTTTTATTGCAAAATTATACTCCTCCGCTGTTGGGGAACGGAGGGCTAATCCTGCTCCACCTCCAGATGTGGTCGATGATCCATTGACATGTAAAGTCTAAACAAGTGGGACTTCGCAATTTTTCTCAGGTAGGTCAACTCGTTCAGTGATGAAATTCACCAAGACTTGCGCCTTGATGACTGTTCTTGACTAGAAGATAATGTCAAATTCTCCTTGTTTAACCTGCCAGATGTGTCTGGCTTTAACAATACTTGCTTCAGTGGCTGGTTGGTTAACACTATCATGGCACGAGACTGGAAATATTGACGCTACTTTCGAGCTACAATGACCAGTGCTAAGGTAAATTTCTCGATCTCTAGGTAGTTATGCTTTGGCCTTTGAAGTGACTTACTACAATAGTAGACTGGTCGATGGCTTTCATCTTTGGTCGAGATTAGGACCGAGCTAATGGACACCTCTAAAACTGCCAAATATATTTGAAGAACTTCACTAAGTTTGGGTTTTACAAGCATAGGGGTGAGGACAAATATTGCTTTAACTCAACAAGTGTCTGATTACACTGTTTATTCTACTGGAAAGCTAACTTCTTGACATTCCTAAGAATTTTGAAGAAAGGTAAGCTTTTGTTTGCTAATCTTGCGATAAATTTGCCCAAGGCAATAATCCTTTCGACCAACTACAGCATATCTCTGATTGTTTGAGGGGGTGTAATGTCTAAGATGGCCTGAATCTTCTGTGGATTGGCTTCAATGCCACATTGGCTAACTATATATCATAAAAAATTTTCTCCTCGAACCCCGAATGTACACTTATTTGGATATATCTTTAGACCAAATGTTCTTAAAATTGCAAAAGTATGATTGAGGTCGAGCAAATAGTCCTGGGCTTTTTTTGTCTTCATAATCATGTCGTCGATATACACCTCCATCGACTTGCCTATTTTGTTCTTGAGCATAAAGTTGACCAACCTTTGGTAAGTTGCTCTAGCATTTTTAAGTCTGAAAAGCATAACTAAAAAGCAATAGATCCCATTGGGCTCAACAAAAAAAGTTTTATCCTTATCCTCAGGGGTCATGAATATTTGATGATAGTCTTGAAACACAACCATCATACTTATTAACTTACAACCAGCAGTAAAGTCTACTAGTAAATCTATTTGAGGCATGGGGTAAGGATCTTTAGGGCAAGTTTTATTCAAATCTATGAAATCGTTATACATTCGCCATTGTCCCTTATTTTTTGGAATGAGTACAACATTACAAAGCTAAGATAGATACTGAATTTCTACAATATAACTTGCATTTAGGAGCTTACGAACTTTCTCCTTAATAATGTGGGTCTTCTTGGCATTGAATGTCTTCATCTTCAGCTTGATCAATTTGTATAAGAGGTTGACATTGAGGCAGTGCACGATCACGTTGGAGTCGATTCCCTGCAGGTCAGATGCTTTCCAGGTAAAAATGTCAATATTTCTTCTCAGGAAATTGACTATAAGGCATTCCAAGTGGGGGCCCATATTTTTTTTTATCCGAGTTGTCTTGTTAGGGTTCCTTTATTCCAGCTCGATAGTTTTGAATTCCTTGACGGATCTACCCAGGTATCCTCCAACTTTTTTTTCTTATTGGCTTGGGTCTCCTTAGGTTTTACTATAGAGGTGCCCCCCAAGGTTTTTAATTACTATCGAATCTTTTGTTTGTGTGACTCGACCAAAATATTGTAACACCTCCAAGCTTCCTTAATGTTACACAATAGTTCCCCTGTGCTTGCTGGGGTTGGGAATGTGATCTTTATATGGTAGGTCGACATAATAGATAAAAATCACTTAGAGCTGGTCAACCAATTATAACATTATAAGCAAATGAGGCATCAACCACTAGATAGTTCATCATCAGAGTTCTTTTTTGGGGTGCCTCCCTAAATGACGTCGATAGATTGATGGACCATTCTAGAATGATTTCTGACCCCCCAAACTCTACTAGAGGGGTACACATAGGTACAAACTTTAGCTGCCCCAAGTATATTCCTTTCAGGGTAGAGAGAAAAATAATGTTGGCTGAACTACCGTTGTCGACTAAGACTTTCCTCACTTTGAAGTTGGCAATCTCAACAGAGACTACCATGGGACAATCAATTTTATGGTCGATATTCTTTCCCTCGAGGTAGGCCAAGTCACTATCGGTGAAAGAAATAAACTCTACGCTCATTGATAGATGGAATGTTGTTTCGATGGGTGAGGCTTTAGTCGAATCTAGCCTCCTCTGAGCCTACCTCCTTGCTGATTTGAGTTCCCCCAGTGGGACCTCAAGCGATCATATCAATTACTCCTTGAATGGGCGGGAGATCTTCTTGGGTGGGTTTCTTTATTTTGTCCTCTTTCTTCAGGCTAATCGACCTTTCTTTACGGGGAGTTCGATCAATTTTGCCCCCTTTAACTTGTGCATCAATAGTTACATATTTTTGAGATGGCCCTATTTGATGAGCCTCTCGATTTCATCATGGAGATTGAAACATTCATCTGTGTCATTCCCTTTTTGTTTATGAAAGTGGCAGTACTTCTTCAACTTTTTCATTACTTCAGTCTCCATCAGCTTCCTTGGTTTCTTGAGGAGATTGTCATGTTGGATAGAGTACAGTACCTCTCTCCTTGAGATATTAGTACGCTGTAGTCATGGAAGTACTTTATTGGAGATCGACCTCTTTTTCTGTGTTTCTAGTCATCTTTCTCCTTTTTCTTTTTATCCACTTTAGAGGATCTGAACTTAAGCTATTCATATCCTCTTGGGTTATAAACTTTTTGGCCAAATCGAGTAGCTCCTCCATCGACCTCGAGCACTTTCGGACTAAAGTATTGGTGCATTCTTTATGCTTGAGCCCTAAAAATAGCACGTCAATCAGAAATTCAATCCTGAGGTTGTCTATCTTCATGAGCTTCGTGTTGAACCTCATGAAGAAGTAACAGAGGGACTCTCCCTTGTTCTATTTGACAGTATAGAGGTAAGTGTGGGGGAGTTTTGCCTTTCTCCAACTGGTAAATTGGTGCAAGAATTTATCATAAAGTTGATCATAGAAGTATATCGATGAGGGCTTCGACTTCATAAACTAATCAAGTGCTATGCCTTGAAAAGTGGTCACCTGCATCTTGGCATGGATGTATTTGTTGTGTCCATGTGGCTGCATCATATGCTCAAACTGCATTAAATGCTCATTGGGGTCTGTTGAGCCATCGTATCTAGGCAGTTTGATCAGGACTTTAGTGTTGACAACAATGCTCTTGTTGACAATCTCCTGGATGAAAGAGGAGCCTCTCTCTCGATGAGACCTTTGGGGGCCCTATGGGTTGGGCACCCTGTCCGTGTTTCTCTTCAAGATCTTGTTGAGGCACCTG
Source organism: Jacaranda copaia (assembly GCA_014898725.1). NCBI lineage: Eukaryota > Viridiplantae > Streptophyta > Magnoliopsida > Lamiales > Bignoniaceae > Jacaranda > Jacaranda copaia. The sequence continues at coordinate 92,561 of JACGDI010002842.1, forward strand.
TTCAGATATTGTACTTGGTGGGAAACTTCTTCCCACTCTTCCTGATCAGTTTGGATGGCATTTCGATCAAAATAAGGTCTTATGTGCTCGGCACTATTGCTTTGTAGGGCTCAAATAGGCCAGGCCACATGATCTGTGGATTCTTCCACTTTCTCAAATTGGTCGCGTCTGGAATGTTCAACCTTATTGTATTGCGGGGCTTGATTAGGTCAAACGTGGTGGTCTACGAAATTAGCGATTTCCTCCCTTATCTTCGATCACCCATCTCTCCCTAGGGACGCTGGGATTAGCATCACGTCTAGCTGGTGGCCGCCTGGATTTCTGGTGATCACAGTTGTCTCGAAGGGGCTTTTCTTCTGGTGGAGGCAATTGCAGAATGGCACTGCTAATTAGGGTTGGCACAATGGTGTGCTTATTTAATGTAGCAAAAAATTGAGCAAAGATTTGTTCACTTATCAACTGCATCAGTTGTGGTATGGTCAATGTTACAACTTTCTCCCACTAGGCTCTAGGGCCTAGAGCATGTGAACCTTGCTAGGGCGGAGGGGGAGGTGGAGATGCAGACCTCCTATTATCCTCCATCTTAGATGCGGCTATTCTTATGTTCACCATTTTTTCAGTTGCAATCTTAAGATTCCCACAGATGGTGCCAAAATGATGAGGTTGAAAGTCATATATAGTAAATAGGGTTGCGTTTGGGTAATCCAACCAGGGAGGTCGAATGATCCAACAGCAATATTTTTTTAGGTTTGAGATTTGCAATAAATAGCAAATGTTAAACTAGCAGAGGTACCCCCGGCGAAGACACTCCGACGCTTAAGTTTATTTTGGTTGAGATAAGGTAATCGAACAGAAGAGTAGGAGCGTGTAGTGTATATGGCATTATCTAGAGTGTGGCTGGCAATGAGGTATTTATAGCCTTCTCTTGATAGATGATATGTCTAAGATGCTCTTATCAAGTGTAGTGGGCTCTTGTTCTTGCTTGGGGGTTGTTGGTCATTTTCAATCTCGGTACTATTTCAAGTGGCATCATCTTCTGGTTTCTAAGGTGAACAATACTCTGGTGGTGCACCTCTCTGCCAAAGTTGGTGACAGAGACTGTATTGGGGTGGCACACGCCATTGATGCGGAGGCATGCCGCCTATCAGAGTATTAAATGTGGCAAGGATATAAGTTACCACTGGAGTGAGTACTCCAGTCGATAATGATTGAACAGATAAAGTGGTCGACTAGAGGGATGGTTGATTGGGCAAAGTGGCTTGAAACCTCTTGCTGAGTGCGGTCGAGAACAATCTACTCGGCCAAGTGGTTAAGGTTGAGTGACGTGGCCCAGTTAGATCCATAAGCGTCGTTGGGTTATACATGTTAAGTGAGCCTAGAAGCCCTCTCTGAGGTTGATAACTTATTGGGCTATCCTATATTACATATAATTCGAATGCATACAAAAAAACATAAAGTTAAAATAATTTATTAATAAAGTGCTAATTCTAAAAAATATATTTATTTGTATACGTACTACATCATGCTGTGCTGTTGCATCACTGTAATACTCCATACATTCAACATCACGTCTCTAATGAAAATGATGGAGCGGAAATAATATAAATTTTTAATTTTTAATTTAAAATTAATTTTTTCAAATTTATTAGATTTTAATTATTTTTGAATGGATCCATTTGGACTTACTTGAATTATTTTGAACTGACAACCTACCTAACCTAAGCCACTTGAGCGTCATTTCAAAAATTTAAAGCCCAACTCGATCCAGAAACTATACAAGTTGGGTTGAGCCCATAAGCCAACCTTGCCACCTCTATCAGAAAAAGGGAATAAAAATATAATCACAATTTGTAAGCTTAACTTAATAGCCAGGAGGTCCTTTCAAATGGGAGCCACTGTGAGCACATGCTAATGATAAATTCAATTCGTCTGAGCCTGCCTTGGTAAGATCCTAAAAGGAATCAAGGCTATTATTGCCATTACGTGACCAATGAAATGATTGCTGGGTTGCAATTTGTTCCACTCTATCGTTTGGGCCTGTGAGCTGTATGTGTGTAATAGAGTTGACCCTGGTTTTGCTTCATTTCATTTCGTTTTATCACAGAATTTCTCAATGGATCCACGTCATTGCTAAATACTAAATGGGTCAGTTTCATTGATCCGAATTGTCCATAACTCGAGTGGCATCGTCCGTCGGACTTTGGAGTATGGATGATTAGGAGTGCAGTTGAATCGAGTGTAGTTTTGGAGAAATTTTTGAATTTAGGCGTGATGAGTTTAATATTAATTTTAAATTTGAATTTGATTGAATGAAAATTTGAGTTCGACTTGACTCGATTCAATTGAAATTAAATTATTAAGTGCACTATGAGCAACTATAAGTTTAAACTCAGTTCAAACTCGAAATAAAATAAAAGTAATCTAATATATATTTAGTAATAAAATTAAAATTAAAATTTAATTATATACAGATTTGCGTGCCTCAAATCTAAATATAGTTGACTCGAGATCGGATTGAAATAGAGATTGAGATTAACGCAAGCTCAAAATAACCCAAACTTGAGTCAAGCTAGCTTGAGCTCAACTTGTGAGGATCACGAGTTGGCCCGACTCATTTGCACCGGCCTATATATATAAATTTGGCTTTTTTAAAATCTACACATGCATATGTGCACCGAACATTCATTTAGATTTGAATTTTGGACTTTACACATATAAGAGTAAGGATAATGCCAATCTACCTGTTAACCTAGTGCTTAAATTTGGCCTAGTTAGTGAAGTTTAACTTATCAAGTGGTAGTCACATATGTTAATACTATTGGACATTTATAAGAATACAATTCTACTTTTGCTTCTTATACTATTGTTAAGTTCCTATTAGTATTAATTTTGATATCATATTTAGAACTTAACAAATAATTTTTTTATTTACAAAAAGTTATATTCCCTTGATAATTGATGAAAATTTGGAATTGCAGAAATATAAGTGGAGAAGTTACAAAAAATGACAAATTGACACAAATTGGTGAGAATTCTGTCAGGATGACACATCATGATCTAATCAAGGATAGACAAAAGATTATTTTTATTTATTCGAGTCATATTCTAATTAGAAGACTTTTTTAATCAATTACAAATAGACCTTTCAGACACTTAGTACAATTGATTTGAATTTCTATTTTGGAGATTAGAAATTTTGTGAGAATTTAGCATGCAAAGGAGGATAAAGTGGAGATCTGATTCATCTAGGAATCGAGGTTTTTTTTATCCCATTGATTTTTTCTTTTAAATTTTGGATATGAGATGATGTTTCATTTTGTTTATATTTTTTTTTACAATTTAATCATGAACTAATTTGTTATTCTAGATTTATGATGGATTATTTTGAATAAATTGATGTATGACTTTCTTCGATGAAATTAGTAGCACTCGAAGTTATTTATTCTATTGTGTGCTTTTTTTATTTGATTGTCCAATCAATAGTCAAGTGCATCTTTAAACTATAGAGGAGTTTTGGAAGATAAAATTTAGGGATTGATTGACAATAGAAGAGCCTATGATTAATTATTCAAATTAGTGAATTAATTAATTTGTGAATAGGATAAGAATATACTTGCTTGCCCCCGATAACTAGTTAGTTGAGTGGTACAACCCTATCCATAATTTAGTTAATTCAAATAGGAATATAGTGAATTGAATAAATTAGAAATTTGATTGCAGGTAATTCGAAAGAATCTTGTAATTGCATAAAACAAAGGATTGATAACTTTTTATTGATTTCATGGGGAGAAAATTATGTAATCAACCAATTGAATGGATGAAATCATAATTTTAGGCTTTTATATCGTAGTAGAAAACTTAATGAGTACGTTTTTCTTATTTTTATTAGTTTAATTTTAATTCATACATAATTAATTTTTTTTGAATAAAACTAATGTGTGATAAGTTAATAATTAATAACGAATAATTTAGTTTATCATGAAATCAACTCTCTTTTTATTTTATTATTTATTGCGTCACATGCATTTACGTGATTGTTTGTATTATTTATTTTGCACATAAACAACTGTATTATTCATTTTAACCTTTTATGGTTTTATTAATGCAACTAACTTGATTAACTCATATTTAATTTCAAGGCATATAATTAGATTATTTAAATTCAAATTTCAAATTCATTCCGACTTCACCATTTAACTAAACAAATAATTTCTCAAATTCGAATCACTCGTATTTCTTTATAACATTTATTCTATACTAATATATTTATGATTGTGTTGCATCCAAAGAGTATTTTAAATAAAAATAGGTCAAATCATATAATTAGTTTCTAAGGTTTTACTATAAAGATGCTTTAATTCTTAATTTTTAAAAGTTTATCTTTTAATCCTTAATGTTAGTATATCGTTTCATTCTAGTTCTCAAACCATTTTCCAGCAGTATTTAATAAAAAAATTGATTAATTTTGACTTTTGAAGGATAAAATTGTCAATTTAAGATTTTATGTTCCATTTAGTCCCAATTTAAAGTTTTAAGTTCCACTTTAATCGCTATGAAATCAAATCATTTAAATTTAAATTTCAAATTCATTCCAATTTCATCATTTAACTAAACTAATAATTTCTCAAATTCAAATTACTCATATTGGTTTATAACTCTTATCCTGTATTAATATAATTATGATAGTATTACATTAAAAGAATATAAATTTAAATAAAACAAGCCATCATCATCATCATCGTGGTCGTGGTGGCCGTACTAATCGTGGTCAAATTTAACCGGCGTGTGTTAGAATTTTCCAAGTATTCGATGCCCACCCCTTTTCTCGGACAGGAGAAATGGTGAATGAATCCAAAAGACTAATTGGCAACCGTAAGCCTAAATTTTCTTGCCAAGTGTCGGGGGTACGTGGCGACGCACAACTACCAAATGTTGATTGTTTTGGGCTGGTTGTCTCTCCTTTTCTGCAACAAGTCATTTAAGCTGCTTTCATTGGATTATACAAATTCAAACGTTGGATGTCCGGTCAAACTTTGACAAATCAGTCCTAACTAATCATGTTCTGCGTGTGAAATGTGGTGATAATTTTTGATCGCTTGTAGTTGTAGAGGGATTTGTTATAAATTTTTTTTACATGATTACATGATAGCATATGATTCTAATGATTTATGACTTATTAGTTTCCTTGATTGGAGTTTGACGTAGGTTGATAATTATTGCTCCACAAAAGACTCATCATCCATGGATTTGATGGAGCCACAGCCACTTGTGAGGAGCCGACGGAGTTTGGCGTTGCGTAATTAAATAATTAAGTAGATATGTATTAAATTTGATCATATTACCAAAGAACTTTTCTATTTTGAAAAAAAAAAAACATTAGTAATTCATTTTAATTAATTAATTAATTAAATAATTTAACCAATCAACTAGTTGATTCCTACAATTGAGTAGAGTTTGCTAGTATACACAAGAGAACTAGACAATGCAATCATTCAATAAGGATTTTGAATATATTTTTTTAGCCAATTAAAAGTATAATAATCAATTAATAACCCAAGAAAATTAACTAATTGTCATATATTTTAACGACTAATTAAACAACAAAAATAAAAACAAACCTCCACTCAACAATTTTGAATATGTTTTTATTTGTCTCTCTATGAGTGTCTATGTGATGGATAAGAGAATAGAAAAAAAATTGAGAATTTTTAGATTTGAAAATCAAAATGTATTCTCACTGAAACAATATTTTATTTTTTAAACCAATTATATTGGGTGTTTTAGAATGGCAAAAAAGCCTTTTTTTTTTTACAAAAAAAATAAAAAAAAATCCACTGTTTGTCACATAACTCTAGCAAGCGTGTTAGTGTAATTTTTCTAAAGAAATGAATTTTTTGATAACATATGGTCAAACTATAGGGAGAGGGGTGTTATCGTAACAATTTGATGCAACTACATTTTAGTTACATCTTAATCACCTAGGAAGCCATAAGATCTTTGTTGAATAACTTAGATAAGCGGTAATTAAAAAGGCCAGAGTTTAAATTCTGTAGTTCAAAGCTGCTACATTCAAGTTCTAATATATAATTATGGGTATCGGTCTATTTTAATTTGACAAACCTTGAGATGACAGCTAAAAGCATAAAATTTTAAGAATTTTTAATTCATTATTAAAATAATAAATAGTATTAATGTTTCGCTATTACTTTAATGACATAACAATTTAAAAAAAAAATTGATTTAATAAAATACTTGTTCAAAATATTTCGAAAGATAAAACCAAAAATTTAATAAGACCGAGTTCGGGAGCCCATTACCTTTGAAGTTTTATGAAGAATACCTGCAGGCCTTTTTAAAAAATAAAAAAATAAAAAAATTGATCTGATTCTGAGTGAAGCAACCCCCAACCCCAAGGGGACGCAGACATCATTTGTTGTCCACAACCACAACCACAGCCACATGTCGCGAATACAATATTTTATTTGCCATTTGGTGGCTTGAAGTATTTGGACACCTTGAAAGGATTCACATAGACACCTTTCTCGCCAACTGGTCTTAAATTAATTTTTAACGCCTTCTTCCAAATTCCAAGATTCCAGTCCCACTTGCCGCCCCCACCGAAAACGTATTTGCTTCCCACACCTCCATTTTATCACACACACACACACACACACACACACACACACACGCACGCACCATATAAAATATTCTTCGTATTAATTGAGTCAAAAATTTTAAAGTAGTTTATAAGTTAATTTTTTTAAAAGGACAAAAACACCTCACGGAGTTGAAGAATTTACAAATTATCAATATGCATGTCTGGATAGAATTTTTTTGTTTCTCTCTTTCCTACTTTTACACACTACATAGGGTACAACTTGCTGTAGTGTGAGGAAAGTGGCCAACCAACCAAAACATTGCACTAAATCATGGTTGCTTCTTGCTTGATGGAATTCACAAATAGAGGGTTGATAAAGTCTACGGTAGTGGAAGTTGTCACTTCTGGTGATTTCTTAATTATTTTTTTATCTTCTTAATCCTTTTCACACGCCATTTACAACAAAAATATTACAAACTCAAATTCAAACTACAATCTTATTTTTTCAAAAAATTACATATCACATCATCAATTTTCCAATAAAAAACCTAACATCCAAATACATTTCATTTTTACATCTATATAAACCTACAATTCCCTACGATACATCCAAATAAAACTTCATTTTCGAACACAACTATTTTAACTAACTTTTCACTATGTAGTTTCACTATAAAGTAAAAATGGCTCCAGAAAATAAAACCAAACGAGCTGTAAGGGTTCATTTGGTTTTATTTTTATTTTCATCATTTCTAAAATTTGAAAGTTAGTTAGTGGAAATGAATTGAAAATGAATTTGAATTTGAATGAATTGTTAGAAAATTAATTATAATTTTGATTTTAATGGGTTGTATATAGAAAGAGATAGAAATAATGAAACAAAGAGAGAATATATATAAGTTATTGAGAGAACATATATAGATTATTGAAAAATGCATTTTGAAAATAAAAATAAAAATTATGTTAGGTGAAAATGTGTAAAAAGTGATATATTTTATTTTTAAAATAGTAAAAAAATATAAAAATTGCCTTTGAAAATGGAACCAAATGGGCCCTAAATAACACTCGAGTTTCAAAGACATTTACAATTAACTCCTTACTTAAATTTCATTATGCTTTGAGTGGGTGTGTAAATGGATATTAAGTGGATTGAATACACTATTTTTTATATTTGTATTCATTTAAATTTTTGAATATTTGAATACGAATACAGATTCAATGCATATTTATACAATAATATCCAAATTTGTATCTATCTAATATCGATTGAATTCGAAAATATCCATATTCGATTATAATTATTTAAGGACATTCGAAATTACCCATATTCGAATTCATATATTATTTTTCAAGTATTTATATTCGATGATAATTATCAACATGTTTGTTTATGAATATTTGAATATGTGAATTTATTAAGCTATAACAAATATATATTTTTTTAATAGAAGAAACTACATAATATCATTAAAAAGAAAGCAATCAAACAAATAGTACAATTTCTAATTAATAATTATAGTTGATTATTAATATTAATTAATACTAATAATAACATTTAAATATGTTAATTATAATGTCAGCCAACAACAATTTATGTTGACTAACTTTATTCTTCAATTTTTTTCTCAAAATTAATATAATTTTTTAAGTTTATTATTTTTTATTCATAAATTTTCAATTATAATATATATATATATATAAATATAAATTAAGAGATTTGTATTGAAAGTAGAAATAATATATTATGTACAATAATATATTATATGCCTTTTTAAATATAATTTATTATATTTAAAATACATGAAAAAAATTAGAGCATGTTATGCATGGTAATTTTTTAATATTATTTATCATATACATATAATGGATATAATTAAGTTACAACTTAGAAAAGATCAAATATGTAAATAGATATACTCAATAAATATATATTTGAAGTGGATATTAAATGAATCAGATATGAATTTATCATATTCGTATTCATTTATAATTGAATATCTACTAATCGGATTCGAAGAATATTTTATATAAATGAATAAATATGAATGTAGATGATAAACGAATTTTTCAATATTCATTTACAACCCTAACTTTGAGTAGTTATATATAACAACATTGCTCCATCCCTCTTTTCTTTTCTTTATATATATATATATATATATAATTCATATACTTAGCTTAAAAGTTCGCTAAGCCCTAAGTTCCAAATTTTACATTTATATATGCACGAGTAATTTTGGCACATTAAATGCATGTACTAAAACTTTTACAGCATATACTAAATAAAATAAATATTTACTTTTAGTATAAAATTAATCTTTTAAGTAACATTTGACATTTACTGAATTTTTTAGTATAATGACATAAAACTTATGATAAGACGACAATGATAATTATAGAAAGAATGAGTTGTAAAATGGTGGTTATTATGCAAGTTGTAGGTACAAGGACTAAAGAAAAGAAATGAGGGCATTTTAGGTACATCATAAAAAAAAATACTAAGATAGGGGTAGGTGCTTAATTATTAACTAGTAATTTTGGCACACTCAATAAGTGTGGTAAAAATTTTATTACATAAAATAAATAAAGTATTCAAATTATTTATCTAATTTTTATGATGGGTAAAAGAAATAAAATTAAAAAAGAAAGAAGTAAAAAAATAAATAATTGGAGAGAAAAATATTGTAAAAGAGGAAAAAAAAGAACTACCTTCGCAGTTGTGACATTTGAAAAATAATAAGTGATGGGGGTTAAAACTGTTTAGTGAGTGTATTGGGTTGTGATTCAATATAATCGACTAGGTGGCAAGTCGAAAGATATGCTTGGGAAAGTATTGAGGTTGAGTTTTGCAACCAACACCAAACATCATGCTAGAAGACAGAGCAGTAGAGTCAAAAATTAGGGTGATAATGTGCATACCTTGCTGAAGGCTGGCAATGGGCTATTTATATCTTTCCTGATATTAGCGATAAGTCCATGATACCCTTGTTGTGGATGACAGGCTCTTGTCTTTATTTAAGGAACCTTAAGTCTTCTCCCATTTCTGTACTATTCCAAGTGGCGCCATCCCTAACTTTCCAGGATGAGGGGATATGTTGGGGGTGCGTATGCACTTGGCAAGCACGGCAAGATAGGTAGTATTGGTGGTGGCATGCACTATTAATGTAGAGCATGCTGCTTGATAGAGCATTCAATGCGGTAGAGGCTTTGTCATGCCTTCTCGACCTACCCGAGCGAGAAGGATGCTCCTGTAGGTAGGCTTTGGTTGACAAGGCATGGCTTTGTTGTACAAAGGTTCTCCTAATGGAGTGTTGAGTGACATGTCACGACAGCAGTCGACCATAACATGGTCAACAAGGCGAATTTTGGTACCTGCCTTGGTGGATAGGCCCATTGGGGTCAACATTTGATTCTCAACATGGCTGGCCTATAATAAGTTAAGCCTCACATGTAATTAGGCCATCTAACATTATATCCATGCCTAGGTTGAGTGTTATTGGGCTGGACTTGTTAGGCTATCCTATATCTGAGTTCTTTCCACTCTCGAGTCCTGGTCGACAGAATTGACAAGAAAGAATAGAGAGCAGCCAATCTGCAAGAGTTAAACTTGCTCGATGAGGGTTTTCAAGATGTCGACTAGGTTTAGTGCATTTAATGCATCTATTGCGTTGGGTCATGTGAAGCGTCAAGTAGCAGCAGTGTAATTATTGAAGCCATTTGCATTGCTGTGCACTGGTGCCTATAAATAGGCATGGTAAAAGTGCCCATTTTTTACTTTTATAGCATTTTGTGAGGTTGAGCTACCCATTTTACTGCGCTTCTCTTGAACTACTCTCTGCTTTAGACTCCACGTTAATTTTCAAGAATTCATTCGAGCGTATTGTATTTTGTGTCCTCTAGCATAATATTTTCATCCATGATGCTGAATGTCTTTGGTGAGAACGATAGTTAGAGGAGTAATGTGAGGCCACGAGGTCTAATTGTGTCCCGATTGGGAGAGGGGTTGACTCAACTAGTACATCTAATAGTTCCTTTGATGATAGTTCAACATTGAGTAGCTCTAGTGAAGAGCGTGCTGTTGCTGGGGGTTGTGGCTGGCCTAAGTCAGCTGCCCATTTCCTATGATTGCCTGTTCACTCCTAATCACTATAGCGAGATAGTATCTAAAATTACTCCTATCGACCTCGCACATATTAAATAGGTTTATCACATTCCCCTGCAGTATGAGTCGATCATTCTTGGGCCTTCTGATAGGATGCACTGACCACTCATAGGTTGCATTGCTATATTCAAGGAGGCCTTTAGGTGTGGGCTTAGGTTTCCACGTCACACAATCGATAGTCGACCTATTGATAGGTCTTCAAGTTTGTATCACTCAACTCTTCCCTAATTGCTTTTCTACCATATACAACTTTATTATGCTAATGTATGTACATGATTAACCTCCCACATTTGCCAATTTTACAAACCTATTTCATCTTTCAATGTCTCGAAAGTTGGGTAGCATTAATAAGTTAGGCTTTTACTACCTTATTGCTCTATCCTAGCATAAATTCTTTGTTACCCTTTCATTATCCTACAGTCAAGAGTGGCAAGAGCATTACCCTTTTGTTTGGGCACTTAGTGGTTTCAATATTCTTGGAGGGTCGTGGAGGGGGCATGTCGAGATGCCTGGGAACTTAACCCTGACTTAGCCAAATACCTTTATTTGGACTTAGTCGAGTTCAACCAGATAAAAGCATCGGGGTATATCGAGGAAAGAAATTAGGTACTGGTGGAGGTTACTAGTAGATGATCGACTAGGTAGGTAGCATTGCCTATTTTTAAAATGCTTTTTGCTTCAACTTTTTGGTCAATTTTAATCAATATTGCATTTGATGTTTGCATAGATCGGGTTGAGATCATGAGTTACACTTAAGCGTAAGTAATATCCCAAGCTCAAAGAAATGAAGAGCGTTGCTAAGGGGTGGCTAGATGAGAGGTTCCATTAGCAGCTGTGCCACTGTCACAAGTAGCGTTGCCAGCTTTTACAGCTTCTTCAGCTCGTCTTGCGCCGACCGTGGCCAGTAGTCTTACTACTCAGCAAAAGAAGGACATCAACTGAGCATGTGGGACCTATCCAAAAGAAACATGCTATTGATAAGAGAAAATGTAAAGCTAGTGGCCCAAGTTAGCCGACCGACTACGACCTCTTTAGGCGGTAAGAGGAAGATGAGTTGTTCCAACTGTTGAAATTACCATCACCTTGGTTTAGGACTGATGAGGCTATGGCTGTTCACAACTCTCTATCAGTGCCGACATCGAGGTTGATTGGAGCAACACCACTAAATGTGATGATGGCTAGGATGTTTAAGTTTGACAAAAAAAAATTTATGGATTTGAGCTTGGGTGCAGTACTGAGGGCCTTGGTATATCACTCGAATATGATGAGTAGCCTATCGAATAGCATGTGTTTGTTAAATGTGTAATTTTCATTGACTAAAAGTGTTTGCCTTGTAGGTTAACTAATTGGGATATCACTTTTATACGAGGTCAGAGTTAGCTCTTGTGGATTGCAACTGACTTCAGGACGATAAGAGAGATTTGGAGATGTTGAAAACTTAGCTAAAGGCCAGGCTAGATGCGTAGCATGGCTTTAATTATGGTTGGACATAGGGGTATAATGTGGCCATGTAGTATGCTCAAGAAGAGCTATTTGAGATGGTGCTATTGATGTGATGAGAGGCTATGCAACAGTTCATGCTGTGTTTGGCATTCCAAGATACCAGCATTATCTTTTCTCTCAATGATGTGAGGGATGCTTTTAACAAGGTGATCTATCAACTGGAGTACTTGGGCTATTGATTTGTCATGAGAATAAGGTGAATCTTAGCCCAATGCTAAATGAAGAGCTTAAGATATATCCTTATCCCAATGAGAATGCTCCCTAAGAAGGGGTTACCATAGTGCTCATGATCAAGCCCCTTACTGAACACTAAAAGAGGCTTGCTAAGGTGACCAACGAGTTTGATTTTTCCAATGATTTTATGTTCGACATTTATGATGACAAGTTTAATATTATTGATTTCTTCTCTCTACCCAGAAACATTCTTCATGTCAATGAGGTAGGGCTTTCACAACCAGCTCCTACAATTTAACCTTCATTCACTGCTACATGTGAGCAGAAAGTAGAAAGTCCTACAATTATCCTTATCCCTTCCAACGACCAGCTCGATTAAGCTATCGATAAGGGCGCACGAGCTACGTAAACTGAAGGCGTAGGGTCAAGCTGAAGTTGGTGGGCTATAGTTGTTTTATTTTTTTAATTTTCTGGTCGAATGTAATCGAGTACTATTAAATTAAATAAATTTTAATTTCCTTTCATCAAATGTGTATAATGCTTTGCTTTTTTTCTTTTTAGCATGTTCATTCTCATCAAATATCAATCGTTAATAAACAACATTGTGAGCAATTCAATTTTGAATAAGTGATCATATAACATAGTCCTTTATTCGTATAACATAGATAATTTTAGAAATCAATGTTGTAAAAAGGAATTAATCCAAGATAGCTATAGTTATTTGTCGTTGACTATATTTGTTTGTTGCGGTGAAGTAGACACTCTTGGTGAGTCTAATTAAGGTTTTGGTCAACTAAGACGTCAAGTTTTTGATTGAGTACATTCAATTTGGGCTTAGGGTTGTATTTGGTTGTGGAGAACAATTTAATGTCAACTTTGGGGTTGACGAAAATGATTAATTCATTTAGTTACTTGGGCTAAAAAGTGGCTTGAAGCTATTTTTTTGACCAACTGTGTGGTCGACCACAAATGATCAACTCATTTATTTACTTAGGTCAATAAGCCTTGATTTTGCAGCTTGAAGTTGTTGTTTTGATCAATTGCATGGTTGACTGTAAACGATCAACTCATTTATTTACTTGGGCAAAAAGGCCTTGATTTTGCGCTCTGAAGTCGTTGTTTCGATCGATTGTGTGGTCAAGCATAAATGATTAACTCGATTGTTTACTTGGGTTAAAAAACTTTGATTTCATGGTATGAATAGGTAGTTGTAGAAGCATGAATGGTTTTATTGATTGGAAATGATACTTTGGTACAATCATGGGGGGCTTTTCTAATCTCTTTATGCATAGAATTTCTTCAAATTCACTACATTCCACGATCAAGAGAGTTCGTTGCTGGCCATGTTTCCAAGTCGATATGCATTGTGCTTTCCTACCATAACCACAAAATACGGGCCATCCTACTTTGGATTGAGTTTACCTACATTCTTTGAAACTTTGACTTTCTTGAGGATGAGGTCACCAACTTTGAAACTCCATGGTCGGATTTCCTTGTTGTAATGTTATGCCATTTTCAACCTATAGCATTGCATTATTGTGTATGCTTGTTGGCACAACTCATCGATTGTTTCTAGGTTAAATTCTCTTTTAGAGTTATTCCTAATAGGGTTGTAGTAGATCACTTGAGCAGTGTGTTGTGTTAGTTCTGTTGGGACAACTGCTTCTGACCTGTAGACCAAATTGTAGAAAGTTGTCTTATATGCCCAAAGAACCCTAAGTAGGTCGTTTGCCTGGCTTGCTCTAGTTTCTTCAAGTTGAGCCTTAAAATGATCGAGGATTGTTCATTTCATGACCTCCGTTTGGCCATTAGCTTGAAGGTTCTCGATCAAGGTTAAATGCTGTCGAATTTCTAGGTTTTCACACTAGCTTTTGGTATTTTTGCCTTGAAATTGTGTGCCATTATTGGATATCAACACTTTAGGCAGGTTGAAATGGCAAATAATATTTTATCATATAAAACTTTTAATGGTCATGTCGGTTATCTTGCTCCGAAGCTCAGGTTAGTGAATCAACTAGAAGACAGAGCAGTAGAGTGAAAGTTTAGGGTGATAGTGTGCTTACCTTGTTGAAGGCTAGTAATTGGTTATTTATAGCCTTCCCAATGTGGGCGATAAGTCCATGATACCCTTGTTGTGTAGGAAGGGCTCTTGTCTTTATTTAGGGACCCTTAAGTCTTCTCCTATTTCTGTATTGTTCCAGGTGGTTCCATCCCTAGCTTTTCAGGACAACGGGGTATGTTGAGGGCGTGCACTTAGTAGGCATGGTAGGATGGGTGGTACTGGCAGTGGTATGTGCCATTAATGCGAATGTATGCCGCTTGTTAGAGCATTCAATGTAGTAGAGGCTTTGTCACACCTTCTCAACCTACAGGGTTGAGAGGGATGCTCTTGTAGGTAAGCTTTAGTAGATAAGGCATGGCTTTGTTGTATGAGGGTTCTCTTGATGGAGTGCTGAGTGGCATGTCACGGAGGTGGTCGATCATAACGTGATCGATAAGGCGAATGCTATGGTCGACTGTGTAGGTCGACAAGGCAAATTCTGGTACTTGCCTTGGTAGATAGGCCCATGGGGTAGACATCCAATTCTCCGCACGGCTGGCACATAATAAGTAGAGCCTCACAGGTAATTGGGCCATCTAACATTATATTCATGTCCAAGTCAAGTGTTATTGGGTTGGGTCTGTTGGGTCATTCCATATCAATAAAAATATTTTAGGAAGATCACCCAAAAACATATCAAAGAGGAATAGGTACTTTTTATATAGTATAGATGAGGGCAATGCTATTAAACCAATCGATCACTTAACCTAATAATCATAAATTCAAGTCTAAGAACATATAAATAAATATTTGGATACCTTTGTCATTGCTTTCAAGCATTGCACATCAAGTAAACACAACACAAGAAATTAATGCCATCTAAAATTACTATAGGAACACTTGATAATTTTCATAGTTATGAAAGCTTGCCTTTGAATATTTTTCAGAAGAATAATGAATTATCACTGGAGATTAAGTACAAGGTCTTGGGGTTCTAGTCTAGAGCTGTAAATGAGTTGAGCTTGATTTGAGTTTAGAAAAATATTTTGAGCTTGAGTGACTCGTTTTAAAACACACAAGCTCGAATTTGAGCCCAAGCTCATTAAGTTCTAAATTTTAGGCTCAAACTTAAGCTTGTTTATAAATATTAATATCAAACTCAAACTTGATGAGTTCTTAAGATGTTGAGTCACAATTGAGCTTGAGGCAAGCTTGAGCTCATCTAGCATCTTCCATACTCAACATGAAAGCTCAAACTTAAGCTCAGTTTCGTCCTCACTATTTTATATAAAATTCTCAAAGAAATACTATACATTAGCAAATCCAACAGTATTATCACTTTTTCTAGAAGTCAATCAATTTCTTATAAATTTTAAGTAAGCTATTGTTTTGACATTTGAAATTTGAATATTAAAATATAAATATGAATTTGTTAAGATAACGATGAATTTCAATTTTATACTTGCATTATTATATTTGAAAAACATGCATTAATATATAATATATTATACATAAAATTTTATTGTATATATTATATTTATAAAATTAGTTGAATAGAATAATTATATTTTTCTTCAAATATATCATGCTATTATTTTTTTAGTATTTTACAAATTATAAATTGATATCTTATAAATCATTATTTATTATTTAAGAAGTAAAGTATAAGTGAATAAATGAATTATAGTTTGAAAATTACCTCAAAATTGCCAAATATTGTTTTAAGTATTATTTTATATATTATTTAATATATATATATATATATATATATTTCTACTCATGAGATTTTTGAGCCACCATATTAAAGCTCAAATTTGGCTCAGTTCTAAGCTCAAGCTCCACCTCAAGTAGTTTTGAACTTGAGTTGAGCTTTTTCAAGTCGGGTCGAGCAGGCTCGCAAATTGACTTAACTTGACTCAACTTACACCCCTACATGCTACTTTGTGCTTGTAGTAAAAATAGGAAGACTGCATTAATGAAGAGCGATTGCACTTGGCGAGGTATAGTGATAAAAATCATATGTCAATGAACTACAATTTTTTTAACACTACCACCAATATTATCCTGCTTAACTCCTCTTTATTTGGTGCCTCTTCTTTTCCTATTTGAATAATCTATTTCATTCTAGAAAAAACTCACTTATCATAATATTTTAATCATTGAAATTAAAGTGAAAAAGGCTTTAGTACGAAAACAAATAAAGCTTTTTGGATTCATGGCACAGAATTGATTTTCTATCATGAATTTTAGGTATTGTTAGAGACCTGCCATGGTGGCTATGGTTAAAAAAAAGGAGACTTATTTAAAAGTAACCAAATCACTTTTCAATTTTGTAATCAGTCCCCACTTGATTTTTTTAGACTAAACTCCCTAGTTTTGTTTGAATGTTAGAGTTCACTCTCTACTCACTTGATTTGACAAAAATGCCCTTAAGTACAATATTTTTCACTCATTTTTTTCCACTTCTTTGTCATAAAAAAAAGGCAACAGTAAACCTTACCAATATCAGTATCATTTTTAGAAATAGAAAGAAAAGGAAAAATGCAAGTAGCTCCATGGCAGAAAGGAGAATAATTGTGGGAGCCAACAACCACCAACCTGACATCTGCATTGTCTTCTTCTCTTTTTATTTTCATCTTTTTCAGGTTTCTTCTTTATTATTTTTGGGTTTCTTCTGCTTCTCAATTGCTTATGAGTTTTTTGTATTTTTTCGACAATGTCAACCAGTAATGAAGATGGAGTATTTAATTAAGTGTTAGGGAGTTGCCGCTACAAAAACTAGCTTCATATAATGTCAATTAAGAATACTATGATTTTAATGGATATGCATATTAATCTCATAAGAAAATAGAGTAAAATCAATGCCGAGCTCTACAGTTTGCGGTACATTGCTCCATATTAAAGATTGTATGTGACATTGACTCATGACGAAGATGTCTTGAATATGGTCTTATTGCATTTGACAGTAAAGATAAATATTGTTGACATCCTGGTAAATCAAAAGGATGAATCATCCAGCAGCACCAAGAAGAGCTGTGATATTTTAAGGTAATACTTTCACATAATCTAAATTGTACTGCAGTTTGTAAAGTTTTGTACATCAATAGTTCTGAAATTGTACTCCATTTATTTGAAAATCTTTCTCTATTTTAGAGTGTTCTATATTATTATACTTTATTGCAAATAAAATTATACTTCATTTGATAAAAATTGTACACCTTTTTTTAAATTTTATACTTCAAGTATTCAACTAAACGATTATAAAAAATTGTATCGCCATTGCTGGGGTTTTATACTTCAGAAGTTTGGAAATTATACTTCACTTTATCTAAAATTATACTTCATTTTCTTCTGAAATTATACTTCATTTTAACTAAATTTTTACTCTATTTATTGAAGTTTTATATTTCAAGTGTTATATTTAATGATTATCCCAAATTGTATTGTAGTTGCTAGGGTTTTATATTTAAATTACTCCACTTTATACAAATTTGTAATCCAATTATCTAAAATTGTACTTCATTTCACATAAAATTATACTCTATAATTTAAGTTTTATACTTGAAGTATTTTACTAATGGACTATCAAAAATTGTACTGCAGTTGCTAAGGTTTTGCACTTCAAATGTTCAAAAATTATACTTCACTTTATTAAAATTGTACTTCTTTTTGCTAAAATTATACTTTATTTTATACTTCATTTACCTAAACTTGTACTTTATTCATTAACTTTTTGCACTTCAAGTTTTATATTTATTGATTATCCAAAATTATACTTCTTTTGCTAGAATTTTATATTTCACGTGTTTTAAAATTGTACTTTTCTATATGTAAAATTGTACTTTCATTTTCTGAAATTATACTTGCTTCATTTTACAGAGCCTGTAATCTGTTCATTGAAGTACTATACTTCAAGTGTTTCAAAATTGTACTTCATTTTATCTAAACATGTACTTCAATTAGCTGAATCTATTATATTTCACTTTATATAAAATTGTGTTTTTTTTCTTGAAATCATACTTCATTTTACCTAAACCTATACTCTATTAATTGAAATTCTGTACTTCAAGTGTTCTATTTATTGATTATCTAAACTTTATTTAAAATTTTATTTTCTTTTTTTCTGAAATTATACTTCATTTTATACTTAATTTTACATAAAATTGTACTCTATTTATTGAAATTCTATATTTCATGTATTCTATTTATTAATTATCCAAAACTGTAATATAGTTGCTAGGGTTTTATATTTCAAATGTTTAGAAATTATACTTTATCTTATAGAAATTTACACTCCAATTATTTAAAATTGTACTTCATCATTTCACATAAAATTGTATTATATTATTTAAGTTTAATACTTCAAGTGTTCTACTAATGGATTATCAAAAATTGTATTGTAGTTGCTAGGGTTTTATACTTCAAATGTTCTGAAATTATACTTCAATTTATCAAAATTGTACTTATTTTTTATGAAATAATACTTCATTTGTCAACCTTAAGGGATGTAGTCAAGGAGGAAATTGGCTCGACCAATGCATTGGACAATGAATTGGCTTTAGCTAGCAACTTAATTGATGTATGGAGGAATTGCATATATGGGGAGGGTTAGATATTCAAGGATGCTTAGGAGTTTAGAATTATGCTTACGAATTATGCAGTGTCTACTTTGCGGTTATTTAAATACAAGAAAAATGACAACAAAAAAATCATAGCCATTTGTAGTTATACAAATTACAAATAGAGAATCTATGCATCAAGGCATGAGGATGATAAATTATTTGGCATTCAAAAATGTAATCTAGAGCACACATGTGGTGAGGCTAATCTTCAAACAAGGGAACATCTTAAAGTTGATTCCACTTGGGTTGCTAACATTGTAAATGATAAATTGAGATCAGAACTATGTTATCGACCCTCCACCATATTGAAAAATGTCCACAGAGAATACGGTGTGGAACTTAGGTACCATAAAGTATGGATGGGTAAGGAATTAGCTATGCAAGACATTCATGGCGCTGAGAAGGGACCTTATGATAAGTTGAGGTGGTACTGTGAAACTGTGAAGAGGACAAACCTTGAAAGTATTGTAGACTGTGAGATTGACCCAATGAGTCAAAAATTTCGTCGGCTATTTATATGTTTCAGTGCTTGCCTTATTGGTTTTCTCAGGGATGCAGGCTGTTGATATTTTTAGATGGAACCCATATTAAAAATAAATACAAAGGATTCATACTCAGTGCTATTAGTAAGGATACTAATGATGACTTATTCACGCTAGCATATACAATTGTTGACTCTGAAAATGATATTAATTGGGAATGGTTCTGCTTCAAGCTAAGTGTCTTAGATTCTTAATATTTGCCTGGCTTATTAAGGATCACTTTATTCTCCAATCAACATCTAGGTCTTCTTAAGGCCATCCCCATGATATTTCTCGGTAGCCACCATGCATATTACTTGAGACACTTAGTGGATAACTTTAAGAAACAAGTAAGTGTACTTTAACTTTGTTTATGAAATAATTATGTGAAATAAACTCTAATTCGTAACATTTAGCATACTATTGTTCTATTATTTTAAATTCAGGTATTAAGGAAGTACCCTCTATATAACAAGAAATATTGGTGCTCTATTTTTATCAAAGCCGCATACGCATGTACAAGGTAGGAGTATACATGACATATAAATAGCATCTTGGAGTCGTTGCCGCATGCCAAAGACTTTGTTATGCAGTCTGACCCACAATGTTGGGCATATTCCTTATTTAGTGGAGATCAATGGGAGGTAATAAACAATAATGAGGTAGAATATTGAAATAATTGGATTAAACCAGCCTAATTTATGCTAGTTGCAGCTATGGTTGATCACATACGCACGCAAATAATGGTTATGATGCATGATTGATGAGAAAAATCTCATAAGATGGTTGGTCAAATATATCCCAAGTAAGAGAATAAGTTGGCAATCAATCATATGCATTCTTGTAACTTAAAAGTTGTTAGGTCTAGTGGTTGGAGCTTTGAGATGATTGAGCAGGATAAATCGTATGATGTAGATTTACATGGCAAGGTTTGTTCGTGTAGAGCATGGCAGATTGATAAAATACCATGCAAATACACTTGTGCTTATATCGAGTTAAGGTCACTTTCACCGTTTGACTTTATCGATCAATACTATTGAGTTGAGATGTATCAACAAGCATACCTAGTAGTGATAAATCCTATTCCTACGTTTGATATGAATCTACTCCAACCAGATAATGATAGACTTATTAATGCACCTGATTACCAATCTTAGCCTGGGCGAGAAGGACATAGAGAATTCCATCACAAATTGAAAAATGTGTAATTAAGTGTTATAGGTGTGGTAGAACAGGGCTTAGTCGATAAACCTGCAAAGAATCAGTAAATTAGTTAAATTTTATACTTCAATGAATTACATTTTATTCTTTGTTTGTTTTAGGTTTATACTTCAATTCATTCAAATTGTACTCAAATTCCCTGCTTAATTTCAATTGAATTGAAGTGAACTTCAAAGAAACACATTTTATACTTTGTTTTTTCTTAGTTTGTACTTCAATTCCCTCAAATCATACTCAAATTATCATTAAAATTAAAGTGTACTTCAATGAAACATATTTTATACTTTGTTTGTTCTAGGTTTGTACTTCATTTTCTTCAAATTGTACTCAAATTTCCTTTCCTGTTCCAATTGAATTGAAGTAAATTTTAAAAAAACACATCTTATACTTTGTTTTTTCTTGGTTTGTACTTCATTTTACTCAAATTGGTTGCCAGTTTTAGTCGAAATGAAGTGTACTTCAATGAAACACATTTTTGTTTATTTCGGATTTGTATTTCAATTCCTTCGAATTATACTCAAATTCCCTGCCGAATTTTAGTTAAATTGAATTGAACTTCAAAGAAACATATTTTATATTTTATTTTTTTTAGGTTTGTACTTCAATTCCCTTAAATCGTGCTCAAATTGTCATTGGAACTGAAGTATACTTCAACGAACAATATTTTTTCCTTATTTTGAAAATTTTGAATTTAATACATTAGTATTTTTACTAATGTTGTTGAATTGAAATTTGTTCAATGATTTGAATTTTAAGTCTTCATAAATAATAACCAAATTATAAAAATGTGTGTGATTTATCATATGAATAAAATTATATTAAAGTTTTAATTTATTAACCCCTAGTATTCACCTGCTGAATGTTGCCAATTGTGGTAATGAAAGAATTCTTATGCTTTCAAAGATGTTAACAAATGAGAATTTGACAATAATATCCACAACATCACCAGTACAAATACGTAGTTCACATGATACGATAATTTCAAAATATTGTACATGACAATCATTTTAATTATTGAAGAATAATTTTTCAATAGCACAAGTGTACTTTAAAAGAATATATTTTATACTTTGTTAGTTTAATGTTTGTACTTCAGTATGCCAAAATTGTACTCACATTCATTATCAAGTTTCAATTGATTTGAAGTGAACTTTAATGAAACACATTTTATAGTTTGTTTGTTCAGGGTTTGTACTTCATTTTATTTAAATTAGCTGCCTAGTTTCAATGGAACTGAAGTGTACTTCGACGAAACACATTTTATACTTTGTTTGTTTTAGTGTTGTACTTTATTTCTTTCGAATTGTACTCAAATTCACTGGGCATTTTCAATTAAACTGACGTGTACTTCAGCAAAACACATTTTATACTTTGTTTGTTTTGGGTTTGTACTTTATTTTCTTCAAATTGTAGTCAAATTTACTTGGCAATTTTAATTGAACTGAAGTGTATCGCAGCGAAACACATTTTATACTTTGTTTTAGGTTTGTACTTCATTTTCTTCGAATTGTACTCAAATTCACTTGGCATTGTCAATTGAATTGAAGTGTATTTCAACAAAATATATTTTATACTTTATTTATTTTGGGTTTGTACTTCATTTCCTAAGAATTGTACTTAAATTCACTCCATGTGTTCAATGGAATTGGAGTGTACATCAATGATACATGTTTTATACCATATTTTCTTGGATTTGTATTTTATTTTTCTCATATTGTACTTAAGTATTGAAGCCCAGTTTTCTTGAAACTGGGCTTATTATACATCAGCGCAACAGTTATACTTTATTTTTTCCACTTTTATACTTTATTTTCTTCAAATTATACTCAATTTACTGCCCAATTTCAATTTAAAATATTATAAATGCTTGATGAAAAACTATACTTATATACAAAATAATATTATATACAAAGTATACTTCAATTTACATATGTATTTACATACATAGTGTGATTCAAATTCAAGAATTTTCATAACTTAATATTGTATATGCCATTTTCGCACTGTATTTGTCCATGTCAATTTTCCTAGTAAATTTCTAGAACTCAAGGATGTCTCTAGTAAAATATTTTGCCCAAAGGCACACATAAACATCGTAATCCACTGTACTCTTTTACTGTCTATTTTTTTTTTGGCCTCATTATTTCATCCACACGATACCCCAATGAAAGCCTCATGTACTGAGAATAGAATGAAGCCTACAAAAATATTGATCAATTGTTGACTCCTTACTTTATGAAGAAATCACAAGGAAAGGAAGTAAACTTACAATGGCAGTAGTTATTGGTTTGTATCTGGCAGCCATTATTGAATTCATATACAAGAAAATATGAGTCGAGGTGTTGAGGACAACAAAAAACTAGTGATCGTGCCGAAAAATTAGTAGGATTATGTAACGACACTGATTTAACCTTGGTTGAGATAGAGGTATGACCGATTCTGGACTATCTATTTCTAGAGGTGGAGAACGACGAAAGATCTAAAAAAGGAAGGGGACAAATCTTTATGGGTAAAAGAGTTAAATGTAGGTATCATCTTCACGAATTCTTTATCTGTCATATCCTTCAAGTTGCGTACCTTGAGTCTGTCTAATATATCAGCCTATGAAGTATAAAATAAATGATTATACTTATTGAAAACGTGAACTAAATTAAGTTAAAAAATTGCCACATACTTGCGCTGTTGTGGACGTAAACTACACCTTGTGGTGACACTTGTTGCCGAAAGATTGGCTATATAATATTGACATGTAGCAGTCCACTATATCACCAGTAAAGTTTCCACTAAATAAGAGCTCACAAAAGTTTTTTCCATCTAGAAACTGTCTTGCTCCTTCCCCAACAATCACCTTACACAATTGTTAATTGTTAGTTTAGATACCGATTTATCCAAAAGAAAAATAATAAGCAAATTTTGTTACCCTAAATTATCTCTTCTGACAAAGTTGTCGATGACTTCTCACTCTTCTATTGGAATAAGTCCATGACCTCTATAATCAGTCATTTCTTTATAGGGATTAGACGTTTCAATCTTTGGGCTAGCTGGTTTTTTTGCCACC
>JACGDI010002852.1:17701-98195 GCA_014898725.1 Jacaranda copaia
ATTTTTTCTTTGTCTTGTGATTTAATTTTGCAAACAACAAAATTTGTGTGAACAGTAATACCTTTATTAAATCCTAGAAAAAATATAATTAAAGAATGTCAATCTATGATAGTATACATTGTATTGAGGTTTTTAAGCATAATTTTTAAAACTTACCTACTTTAGTCTGGTCTAAGCCGGCCAAATTTTCAAGCTACTCTTTTTATGGATTGTTTGAATAGCTAACTAATAAAAAATCCACTGTATGCTCTTTCTTGTTTATCTTTAACCTTGTATTTGTTTATTTGATAGATTTTCTATATAGAGTTAGGTTTGATGGTGATATTGAAATCATATATGGTAATGTATTTTATTAAAGAATTTTGGATGAAACAAGCATGCCCTATTTAGTGTATTTAATAATGTCACTATAGTTTAGTAATGAAATAGAATCATTTAATATTTCAATTACAATACATGGTTATTCATATTGAAAGGTGCCTTGTGATAGTAACTACAATTCATCAAGAAGAATTTTTGATAATTCAAGGAATTGTGACTTTATTTCTATGAATCCTACCTTTGTTTATTAACAAAATATAAGACTGCTTGAAAGGACTATTTTAGACATTAAAACAATCTATATCTCAAAATTTGAATCAATGACTGAAACTACACTGAATTAGGCACTATTACTGGTATCTAATTCAAAAAATCTCAGTGACAATAAGAAAGAAACAAGGATCCACATGACTATTCAAACACAAGATACTTAAGACTCCATTACAAAGATAATAATTAATTGTTTGATACATCAACATAATTCTAAATGAATATATTGATATTTTTATGAGAAACATTTTTCTGGAAGTAACTATATTTTGTAATATATGAACTTTTCATGTGCAATATATATTTACCAACTAGCTAAACTAGTTAATTGTACTTATATATTTTGCTATTTGACTCATTAGTTTCTTAATTTTCTCTATAAAATTTTGCTAAGTTTATCTTACGTATATTTAACCAAATTATTTTTCTCTTAACATGTAGGAACTTTTTCTCATCCAAGTTTAGTGAAAGATTTTCAATCTATGGATGAGGATAGATTGGACGACCAAGCCAATCAATGTAGCACTTCAGTTGACGATGAGAATGATATAAATTTAAAGAAGAAGAGACGTATTTTATTAGGGTCCAATTGTTTGCACCTAGACCTTAATTTAGTGTGTAGCACTCCTGAGGAAGTTGATGTGTTTTATTGGAATTATGGCAGGCAGAATGGATTTGACATTAGAAGCTGTCATAAAAAGACAATAAAAGATGGTCTTGTGAACAATGTTGAGTAGGTTTGCTCTCGGGTTGGTTTCAAGTAGCCTTTAAAAATTTGGTCTAATGTAGGCGATAACCAAGGAAAGAAACAAGATGTGGATGTAAAGCTCGATTTCGTGTGGTTCATGATTGAAATGATGGTCTTTACAAAGTTCCTAATTTTGTACCATTTAACAATCACCCATTAGAGACACTGGAGACTGCTCATCATCTACGATGTAATTGGTAAAGTTGTTTCATTTGATCTATTTACTACTTGAGATTTGCCAAATCTCTTCTATGTTTACTTATTTGTTGATTAGTAATGTAGAGTTCTTAATACAACTTCTAAAAATTGTGTAGATATTTGAAACCTTCAGAGAAGAATCTGCTGAGTGGAATGACAAGTGCAGTTAGTAGCCCATCAAAGCTATGGATATTTCTAGCAAATTGAAGGTGGTGCTGGGAATGTAGCATTCAGAAGAAAAGATGGATATAACTATCTTAACAAGCAAAGAATGCAAATGATTTGAGATTGAGATGTGAACATAGCTTTGTTATTGCTTGATGGGATGAAGTTGCATGATAAAGACATGATTTTTGAATATACTATTAATGAAGAAGAGAATTGACAAGGCTATTTTGGACACATGGAATGTCAAGGGTTGAGTTTGATTTATTTGGTGATGTGGTTATGTTTGATAGTACCTATTAGACAAAAGCATATTGTTTCCCTTTGGTAATTATGGCTAGTGTGAACAACCATTATAACACTTATGTGTTTAGTATTGCTTTTTAATATAATGAGACTATAGAGTCTTATCAGTGGTTGTTGCAGAAGTTCTGTGATACTATGGCTGGGCAACTGCCAATATTTATGTTGACTAATCAAGATACAGTAATGCATGCAGCAATTGAGATTGAGTTTCCTTTTGCAAAATATAAGATCTGTAGTGGGCACTTATAAAGGAATGCAATGCAAAATACGCATATACCAGAGTTTGCTCTGGATTTTGTAGACCTTTTGAAAAAGAATTACTCCATTGAAGAGTTCAATTCATCTTGGGTTAGCTTGATTGAAAGACATGGTGTGGTTGATCATCCATTGGTTGGTGATGTTTTTGGGAAGAAAGAATTATAGAGTGAGGCATATTTTCATGGTCACTTTTTCGAAGTGATGAGGATGACATAATGGTCAAAATCTATGAATTCCTTTGTGAAACTTTGTGTGAAATAGAAAATGAAATTAAAGGAATTTTCAAAGCAATACCATTTTTGCATTCAAAAGATTAGAGCAACTTTCTATTGGAATCAAGATGATTGTGAGAACTCACCCTTTCTTTACTCGCTGAAGTATTGCAAACCCTTGAAGCCCATGCTACTTGTATCACACAACAAAGATATTTGAAATGGTCAGCAAAGAAATTAGGAGAGAGCAGAACTTAGTGGTGGAAGAAGCAATCAATCATAATGACTCCAAGTTCACTTTCACATTTAGCTCATATACCAACACAAGTGGCAAGCGTTTCTTTGTTAATATTGAATGGCTAGCTTAAAAGTTCCAATGTGATTGTGAAAAGCTCAAGTCTAATGGGATCCCATGTCAACACTTGATTTCTGTTTTCAAACTATTACGCCTAGAGAATTTCCTGAGAAATGCATTAAAGAGCAATAGACTATATCAATAGGAAAGGAACTACGGTGTAATTTTCTAACATCATTCCTATTTCAAAATGGACAACAACGACAATTTATGATATTGAATAGAGAGTGTTCAACTTTGTGTTTGCAGTTGTCTCAATTGAAGTTAGCCACCTTGAAATCATTGATGCATATCCGAGACTTAGCTTAAGAAGTGGAGAATGAGAATGTGAGCAATTCACTAGTCAGTGATGGTGTACAACGTGGGAAGGAGAAGTTGTTTAGTGTTTGGGATCCTAAAAGAATTGGGTCTTCTCCTAGTATTCATGATCCAAAGAAAATTCATTCTAGAGAAGCGCCGAAAGCAAAGCAACAAAATTGTGTAAAATGCAGTTAAGTAAACATACTTTTATGCTTGCATAACTATCCCTTTATGAGATTATTTATTTTATATCTTTGAAGGTTGATTAATGTATTTGATTCTTATTATCTCCATTTTTCCCATTACAAATATTCTAGTCAGCCGGGCCATAAAGCAAGTATTTGTTCACACAACCCAAAAAAGCTTGATGGTCATCTCGTTTGTGGTGTTAAAAAAAACGTGTCTGAGGAGACTAGTAAGTTAAGCAACAAAAATTCTTGTGGCCTTGATAACTAGCATGTTAATACTTTGGGTACTATTAACTTTTTACATAAAGCGTTGTATGATGTTGTTATGTTGGTTGACTATTCATTTTATTTTTGGAGCTGGATGCGTTCATTTGATAGTCACTTAAAATAGTTGGCTATGGGATGGGTGTTAATTACTGATCATGCCATTCATTTTGCTAGATACTGGACAAGTACTTAAGTCCAACACTTGGACATGGGATTATTACACAAAGTTTTTAATATGAATATGTAAATTTTGTTGACTACAGGGGTTCAAGTGATCAAACTAGGGCCACTTTGTATCTTAGTATATTATGTGAATCTCAATTGGAGGCTGATTAAATGGGCGAGTATTCAAGTTGGAATAGTGGACTAAAATACCAAACTAATATGTCCACCCCTAGAGCTCTTATGAGTGAGTTGTTAATTCAATTATACCCCTTTCTAGCATTATATTATGGGAAATCCTGAGAGTTGGGCTTGGACCCATTTTCTTGAAAATGTATCAACCCAAAACAATCCCTAATGCAAATTAGGTTTGAGTTGTAAAGCTGGAGGAGGAATAAGCTGTTATAATGGAGCATAATAGGAGTTGGCGGCTTGATTTAGTAAGTTGTTCCTTAATGCAATATTTAAATCCTATTTATTTAGTATTCAAAATTTAAATTGCTTGGAAGTTCTTTGACTGCCAATATGTGGTTTTGATGGCTAGAAAATTCTTGATTACTTGTTCTAATAACAAAATGATTTTTTGCCTAGGTAAATCTTGATTTTTAAATATAACGGTAGCTTGTTCGTCTTTGTTTTTATGCTTTGTGAAAATTATATCTCCATGTATTAGATTTAGAAAAACGTGCACTGTTGTTGTAACATTACTACTTGACCTACCAACTCACCACCAAATTCAGTCGAAGCTTATAGTTACTTTTCATCCCGACATACTTCAAGTGCCTTTGGTCACTCTAAAGCTAAGTTTCTCATGCATAAATGCTATGCAGCTTTGCATATCTTGTTCTAGTTGACAGTGAAAAGATTGGGATAAATTTTTTTTTGGCCTTGCTTCCTACTGGACTGTTGCATAAGGTCAAAAAATATTAAATCATTTGATATTTTTTTTTGTTTTAATTTAGTATGATATTGGCAACTACATGTGCTTATGAAGCAGGCTTTCAAACCCTCTTTAAATTTGGTATTAAAAAGTTGCAAAATAAAATCAACTTTTAAGAATTTTAGGATCTATTGTCATTTGCTTAATTTACTTTGTGCATTATATTATGTAAGTAGGCACATACCAGCAATCTAATCATTCAAGTGATGGTATCCATCATCCACTAACTGATAAGAGGCTCATTTACATCTTTTTATACATTCTTATTATGTCACACCTTTAAATGTAGTTTCCTTCAGTGGTGTTCTAAAAATCCCAGGTACTACATTAGCCAGTCTCACCGTTTTATTGATAAATTGCAATTTTAAATTAATTAGTGAACAAAATACTGTAAATAAGGCCAGCAATTTTAGAGGGAAATTAGGCAAAGATACACTTACCTAAAATGTGAATTTTACCTATTTGTACTCATTCCACATTAGTCCAGAATTTAGACTTTCCCTCTTCTTGATAATTGCCTCATGCTCTTCTTGAGACATAATAAAGCATGTTAATTGGAATAACAGAACCAAGAACTAATCAAGTTGTTTGGTTGGGATTAGTTAATCTATACTCACTATTAGTTCTTTCAAAACCAACGGATACTCTACAAGAAATTTAACTGCCAAAGTGAGTTCCAGTGTGGTTGTTTCAAAGCTGGCAAAGAACAACATAAACTAGAGATTTAGAGCAATTACCTCCATGATAGACTTCTCCTACTGTTGAAGTTCTGCCAACATATAATCAACAAAAATCATTTTAGATTTTAATTGGCCTTTCTCGTCTTTCTTGCAGCATGCTTTTTAGCATCTTCATTGCCTTCTTCCTCCATTGATCAAAGTAGTGAGTCAGTTAACTATGAGTTTTTAATATAAATCAAGATTCATCCATTTGGACATTCCTATGAGCATTTGTGGTAGGTTGTTTTAGGAATGTGTAGAGGAAAGGAGATCAACCCCTGTATGAAAGCTACAAATTTTCCTTTATATTCTCTAGGGATTTTTTCTGAATTATAGCTGATTAGCTTTTTTGGCAGTCAAGTAAAAAATCATCTGTAGCAGAAACATCAATAGAAATGTTAGTTGAATTTAAGGAGTAAATAAACATTGAAGGAACTTAATGATGATATCTATAAATGTTTCCTAGTTACATTAGCAGTTGCTTCCTTTACATTAGCACTATGCTGTCCAGTCCACCTATTTAAGTTCCTATTTGATGCCTACTCAACCTCAGGAAACATTGTTTTAAGACAACTCCAAGAAAGTTGCATATGAAAACCATAAAGGACAATCGAAAAATTCTACAAGTTAATCTAACCAAATAATGGCACTACAAGTTGTAAAGAATATGAATACAAGAGAAAATAGAGGAGAGGCAACCTTTTTCTCACCCACGGGACACATAAGACTAACTACATACAAATGCTAGGCTAGAAAGAAAAGGGGAAAGAAAGGCTCATTTAGCAATGTTATGTGTATATCCTCTGTAAACTACCAAGCAATCATAGCATCAGTCATTGTCAAAACAATAATCTATTGATATAGTATCATATATCCATATCAAAATTCATCTTGAGCTTTTTTAGCTTCTTTGAAGTGGACAAGCCCTCTTGATTAAACCATTGAGAATAGCCGAGTCATCATGGATTTCATTTTCTGACAAGTTGGCTCCTATATCTAGTACAAAGAGTGTTACATAGAAGATTTGATGATAGCTCAAGCAAGACTGGATACTCTAATAACCTAAAAAACTAAAAACTCCAACAACTAAAATGTATGAAGAAAATTTCTAATCTTACCAAAGAAAAACCGACTTATTAGTTCTTTTATTTCGGGAACATTTCTTCAATTCCTCTGCTATCAATGCCTTGTTTTGTAGTTCAATACTATACAGACCATATGTATGCAAGCACATAATTAAGTATAAATATATTGTGCATTAAATGTTATTTGTAAGCATCAAATACCAAACTACTATGAATCACTCATATAATTTTCTAGAAAAGTTCTTCACCAAATAAAATTAAATGCAGAAAAGAAAGCCTCAAGGATAAACAATCGAGTAAACTCCATGGTTCTGTTATTTTTTCCCAATGTGAAGAAAATGAAGAAAAATAAATTAAATAAGTTTTGGCCTTTTAAAAATCTTTCAACTTGGAAATAACACAATCTATACAGTGGCAGATTGTGTATCCATGTTCTCGTGCGGATTTGGTACCCTAATATTAACTTAATAGTGTCCTTCCCCATATCCGTGTACATGGATATAATCATGGTCAAGTCATCATTTGTATCAATGTCAATAAGAACTCCATACAAAGGGGTCACACCTTTCAACTTTGCTTCATCATCATTATAACTTATATAACTCATAAAGGAAAGTGCATCATCACGTACTCCATCTAGAGTCAATCCAACAATGTCAAACCATTTTGTGTAATACTGGCGACATTTGTAATTGACTAGGAAGTTAATCTTCATTATGTACTATGAAAAGTTACTATTTAGTCAAATAATAGAGTACCATTATAAGTTTATAATTTTTAATGTTTCAATTATATATTTAGATATAAATGTAGCATATATTGTAGATTTGAGTATTTAATATTGGATACGTACAAATGGTCTATAAAGGAATACCTGTCGTTCTAGTACTCACATTTCCTACAAATGAGAGTAATTTGAGCAACATGCCCAAAGTTATTATATGGACAATATAAACATACTATTTTGGGTTATTAAGAAATGAATGTTTTTGTTAACATTACGCACCTTCATAATGAGAATCCATAAATTTTGACTTAAGTTACTTAACCCCAAGCCACCTTATTTTCTTTGCACTATTATAACTTAATAGCCACTCTTTTCCTTGCCTTGATTAACTAATCTTGCTGAAATCAATGAAATATTCTCTATTAATATAGATTGAAGTATTAGAACATGTGTATAAGAACTTAACTTATTCTATATAGAAAGAGATTAATAATACCTTACTTAAACTTGCTCGACAACCTCAAGGATACTTCATGAAGAGACATACATACAATCCACAATCATAGTTGTCATACATTATGAATAATATGGTTAAACTAAATTACACATATCCACATGCAAAATTATTTATTCACTTATTGTCTTGTTGTGGCACCCAATCATAATTTCAATCTTAAAAGCAACAGTCCAGTTCTTCTATCCACAAAAAGGTTCATCAATAGTATTTGCTACTTGTTGTAGCTTTGTTACTTGTTTTTCCATTTTTCCAGAACAATTGACAATTAAATAAATTGTGCTTTCATGAACAACTATATAATACTATTATGTTATCATTACCACTTTTTTCATGAGGGATTTTATGTACATGTTTGTAGCTTTTGAGCGAAGTGTATCGGTAATGTAAACTATCTACATCTCTAAGTCGATAGTACACATGAACCAATGTCCATGACCATCATTGATTGGAATTCTTATTGTCTTGCACCGTGCTTCATCACCTCTGAAATTCTTTTGGGGGCTGAAAATCATTTTATTTATCTTTTCATTTGAGCAAGTATCATCCATTGCTAGACTCTGTAAAATTGCACATTATTGTTTAACAAATATTTATGTACTTCAAACTAATGCTTATTTAAATTTGATTGCATAAAAGAATTACATACCAAAAACATCGCAGGGAAATACCAGTGTGGAGTGAATTGGAAACTATCTCTTGCTCCATCCATCTACATATATGTGACACAGTCTATCACCTACAATTGGCAATAATAATTACTTTAATTATATTCTCAAACCTTTTGAAAACATAAAAATATCATCAACAATTACATAACTGAATGATGACAATAAATAAGTATATGTATTTGACAAGTATGTATTAGCACTTACAGGGCTTATAATCAATCTCTCCTTCTGCAAAGTTGTTAATTATGCATAGTAAAGCAGCTAGTTACCATAACGCACTAGTAGTTGCTTGATACGTACAAAATAGTAAGAATGTATACTAGGATTAGAACATGATGAATATCATACACTACTCATGATTAATCTTCTTTTTCATTGAACAAATAGTTTGCCACCTCTTTAGTATTGGACAATGGGTTGCATGCAATAATAACCTTAGCTTCAATATTCTCCTTGTCACTTGCAATTTCTTGTACATCCACTCTATTTGTCACACCTTCTGAATAATTGCTTGCAAAGTTCAGGGAATGAGGTTCAAAGTTATTCTAATAGCTAACATCTGTGTTTGGCCTTGAACTTGAAGATCGCTTTTTAGGTTGATATACAGGGGATCGGTGTCCTGTGTTCATAGGCTCACATTGTTCTAAAGATGATTGGAAAGAATGTTTTGTATAAACATGCATTGCTATTTCTGCAACTATTGACTTCATGGCATGCTCACCGATAACCTTTTGAAATCATGAATAATTTCACTTAACTTTGTAGCTGTTTTAGCATTTATAGCATCACACCTCAGAGTACCATATATAGAACTCATGAAATGACCAAATTTATTTTCAATTACAGTCATTCTCTTGTTTAACATTGCAACTTGATTCAAGAAGAAAGAGAGGACTCTATTTGTTTTATCATTCATCATCTTTCCATGGATGACATTCACATTTGGTCCATCACATTAACATCACTAGCAATTGTATGTATATGTATTCTCTGATTAGATATATTAGAAGGCTCATCCATCTTACCACTATCATTTGGTATAGTATCTCTATAGGAACACTCTTTATCTGGTAATTTTTGAGTATCTACTTGTGTTGAATTTCTAATATTATCACTTGCATTGCAACCCTACTCTTTATTTTGATTCTTCAATAGCTAGACCATGTCCAGATCTCAAAATATTATGAGATGTAAATTATTATAATATGTTTAATACAAATAAATATATACCTCTTGATTTTGAATTCCAAGGTTTGTCATTTTCATGAAATTATTTAATACACTCTTCAACTTGCTGATCACTCCATTGGTCTATAAGTGCTGCTTATGGCTTTTTTTTTTTTCCATCCAAGTACTTGTTTGCAGTCATCTAATAATGAAAGGAATAATACCTACAAATAAATTTAACATTTTCAAGTTAAATGTAAATCTTCATTAGAAATAAATTTATATATGTATATGTCTATATTTAAACTAACATATTATTACCTCCAAAAGAAATACACATCCTGTGACATAAGTGGTGCGACCATGTTTCCACTTGCTAATTCTATTATATAGTTCGTCTAGCACCAGCTTGCCCCAGTTAAAATATTTAACTTTCTCCAGGTCAATCAGCATGTCTAAATGTTGCAAGTTAATTGTGTTCATGCAACTTGGAAAAAGAATACTCCCAAAAAATAACATCATATACATAACTTTGAACTCTATTCCATAGGACATGCAATGTTTAAGCTTATCACATAGATCTAATAAATCCATCGAGACCCCATTTTGGTCAACCAATCTTGCATATAAACTAAGACCAATAGTAGATGTTGTAGGCGATTGTTGTGTTCCACTTGCAGGGATCCCAAATGCTTTATGAACTACCTAAGGAGTTATAGTAATTTTAGTACCCTTAATTTGCAAAATCATGTTTTTTGTATCAAAATAATCAATTAACCACAATATTATACTCATATCAACACTTTTTATCTTGAGCCTTGTCATTGCCCCAAAACTTATGCTCTCAATTGTTGTTATTTGTTCATTTGTGAGCCCGTTGTTTGCATCCACCATATTATGGAGTGATGTCTTATGATCGAACTTCTTTCCTTGCCATTATCAAGTTCATTATACTTTAGATTTTTCAACATAAATTACTAACTAACACAATACCAAACTTTAAAAAAAAACAAATAAATAAAACTTCTAATGGTGTGTCTCAATGAAACAAAGGTCATGAAATTCAAATATGTTTATGAATTTGCAATGAAAATACCAAATATTTTGAAGTTTATGATGCAAAGTTGATTGGGTTTACTCATATTTTCATCCAATAGTGAACGTATGTTATGTCTTTTGGCCATTTGATTAGTTGCTTTGGTTGCATTTCCAAAATGAGTTCATTTATAATCCACATCCCTAAACATTTATGTGGAAGTGGCCGGCAAATTCATGCTCAAGATCATCCCCTTTGTGGATGGTGGTGATAGGACCAGAGGCTGCCATTTGAAGCCTAAATTTGGACAATGAGGCATTTCTTCATTTTTTTTGTTGATCCAATGGCATCTTCTATTTGTTAGCTTCAGCATCTACCATGTTGTTCCTACAACCAAAATTGTAAAGTTTCAGTATTGTATGTTATTTAGTAATCTTACACTTATGCACAAAAAGTAGAATTTTTTTTGAATTTTCAAGTTTGATAATTCATATAGTAAAAGTAGGCAAATTCATTAATATGCATAATCTATTAGAACAATTTTTTCCCCCAAAAGTAGAAACGTTACCAATGTGGTATTAAATTTTGAAACATGCAATAACTAACCTTAATCAAAATTGTGTTTAAGATATGTAACCTAGTGGTGGCAATGAAGAGCAGTGTTTTAAAGCATCAAAATACAAGACAATGATTTTAATACATGAGATTGAAGAAATTACGATGTTAAACCATAAAAGTAGACAATTAATTGTCCATGAACTGATTCTAATTGCTTATTTGAACTACACACAAACTACTTTGCAAAAATACAGGACATGAATGACTCACTATATCAGTTCATGGACAATTAGAACATAAGACTTCTAATATAAGTTGCATTTTATTGAAATTTAAATATAGGTAACACACATAAATCTCACAAGTCACAACAAATAGTATCATGAAATCAAGAAAATCATTTAGTAACTCAAAGTGAAACACTTATTCATCTAGTTAGACATAACTGCTTGAGATAAATTGAGAAAGAAGGCGTTCTTAAGTGCAGCCAAGTTTGGTAGAAATTTAGGTTGATTTTAGCAGATGAAGTACAATAAATTGAGAAGTGGATTGTAGCAGAGTACGATTCTCGTACAGTTCATATGATTATAATGAATTGTTGAAAGTACAAACTGTGATTCAGATAGGATGAACTTTTATAGAGAGTCATTTCAAGTAATGGATTAGGGCAAATTATCGAGAACTGAATTCAAATTAAATAAATATTTGGAATTGAATTCGAATTTAAATGAGGTGAACTGACTTACCCAAAATATTTTATAATCGAATTGGAATAGAGAGTTGAGATAAACTTATATTGATCAAGAACATAAAATTTCCCATCCTCGCTGAAACTTAATTTGAATTCAAATGAGGCGAATTAACTTAACATATATTGATAAGATATGAATCCTTTGTGACCAGATTGGAACAAAGAGTTGATACAAACTAGGAGTGATTGAGTGCAAGAAATTTCCATATCTTTTCCAGAATTGAAGTTGAATTCAAATGATGTTAATTAACTTTTCCTAATCTGATACAATATGAATCTTCTATAAGGAATCGATAATTGAGATAAACTAAAATTGATTTAGGCACATAATTTTGAATTTTCTATCACCAAAGTTGGAATAGAGGTTGAGAGAAACTGAGAGACTGAGCGGCAAGCGCATGCTATTTTGCTTACTTATCATTGTTGTTTAATTTTTATAAATTATTTATTTAGTTAAATATAAAAATTAATAAATGAAGAATATTATCATGTATTTTTTGTTGATTTAAAACATAAAAATAATTTTTTTAAATATAAAAAGTTAAAAAAAATAAAACATAAAAATATTTACTGATTTTATAATGTCGTGAGTCTGCTCATGAGCTTTCAGATAATCATAGATGAATTTGATTTTAATCAAACTGACTACTTATCTTATAACTTTATTCTATAATAAAAATATTCTACTAATATCACTTGTTTAGTCTTCAATTTTAGCATTTTTATATACTAATGCATACAAATAATAATAAAATTTTACTGACAAATATTGATGATAGTATGTTTTAGCTGAATTCGCAATTTATCTTAGAAAGCATGAATTCAAATACTGATGAAGGTGTAAACTATTCACGGGTGTATTGGGCTAAGGTCTAATCCAATCGGCTGAATGGTTGGTCGGTAGAAGAGCTTGGGGAAATGACGAGGTTGAGTCTTACAACAATAGTAAATATCAGGCTAGCCGAGGGGCCTTTGGCGAAGGTACTTCGATGCTCAAATCAGTATAATCGATTAGAAGATAGAGGAGCAGGGTGAGGGCTTTGAGAAATAATATGTGTACCTTGCTAAAGGCTGGGACTGGAATATTTATAGCCTTTCCTGTGTGGTTGATATGTCCTTGATGTTCTTGTTGCATAGAAAGGTCTATTGTCCTTGCTTGGGGACTTTGAAGTCTTATTCAATTTCTGTACTATTTTAGGTGGCTCCATCTCCGACTTCCTAGGACAAGGTGGTACGTTAGAGGTGCTCACTAGCTAGGTGTGGTAGGGTAGGTGGTACTGGTGGTCGCATGCGCGAGACATGTTGTTTGTTAGAGCATTCAATGCGGCAGAGGCACTGTCTAGCCTCATCAACCTACTTGATTGAGGATAATACTTCTGCAAGTAGATTTTGATTGGCCAGGTGTGACTTTGTTGTATTTGAATTTCCCTGACTGAATGTTGAGCTACACGTCATGATGGTGCTCAACCATAAACTAGTCGACAAGGCGAATGCTATGATCGACCATAATCTAGTCGACAAGATGAATTGTGATATTTGCTTTGGTGGATAGACCCATTGAGGTTGACACCCAATTGTTAACATGGCTACCCGTAATAGATTGGGCTTGATAGGAATTGGGTCGTCTAACACCACACCTATGTCCAGGTTGAGTGTTAATAAGTTGGGCTTGTTGGTCCATCCCATATTATAAGTCCTCCCCACTCTCAAGTCTTGATTAGGGGTGTTCATTCGATTAAAATCGACTGAACCGAATAGTTCGGTCAGTTAACCGAAATGTTTTGATTTTTCAAAAGCCATAACTGAAAATCAAACCAAAGTAGGTTTGGTTCGGTTTTTAATCAAAAAAATCGGTTTAGTTTTGATTTTAACTGAAACCAAAATGATTTTTTTGATTTTTTTTTGTTTCGGTTTAAACCAAAACCAAACCCAAAAAAAAAATACTTATTTTCTGTACCAAAAAAGTGTGATAAAAGTTCATTTAATAAAATTTTTGAATTGGATTACTTACTCTTTTAGTACTCAAAAATTTATTTGATAAAAGTATATTGATAAAAAATATTTATTTTTAGGTGAAAATATTGAATCAGTTATTTTTTTATATTGAAAATATTTGTTTTGATAAAATTATAATTTATCTATTCTAAACAAATATATTTAAAATATTATAAATTTAAGAAGATAAATAAATATTTTAATTATTTTATGTTATAAAAATATTACTATACACATTAAGTGTGCTAAAATTGCTAGCTTATAACTGCCAAGGTAGATGCATGTGATTTTTTCATATTCAAATCTTAACTGACAAGGTTGAATAGTGAATTAAATTTTACACTCAATCGACTAAAGTTAAATAGCTAATTAATCCAATGACATTATAATATGGATTGTGGATTTGTAAATTTTGTGAAAAATACAATTATAACCTTATTAAACCATCATTTCTGAAGGATAATTTTGGAACATTGATAAAATTTGTATCCAAACTATCGTTTTTTTTTTTTTATGTTGAATTCTCCAACTTATCCTTCAAATTATATTGTCAATTTTTGTTGTTGGAATAATTAAAATGACAAATTATGTAAATAAACAAAAATAACTTCTATTTTTTTGACATAAAATGGTATTTGTTTTTATAATAATATAGATAAAAATTTTATTGGTCAGTAGATGCATAGGAATAGCTGAATATGATTCAATCTATTATCCTTTTGTTAGCAATTTAAATTGAAATTTCAATTTTACTCATCAACATGCTCTATAATATATATAAGTTTAATTAATTAATTAATTTTTTTTAATTTTCTTTTTATATAACATTTTTGGCTCTTTAAATCATAATTTTTTATATTTTTATATGTAATGCATATTAGTTCATATAATAAAAAAAATTATGTAATTGTACCATTTGAGTTTAGAAAAA
The DNA here is from genome assembly GCA_014898725.1 of Jacaranda copaia. NCBI lineage: Eukaryota > Viridiplantae > Streptophyta > Magnoliopsida > Lamiales > Bignoniaceae > Jacaranda > Jacaranda copaia. Next base: position 32,546 of record JACGDI010002852.1, read on the forward strand.
ATATCATTTTTTTCCCTCTCTATATCATAACTATTCATGTTTTAATATGTTTTTTATATGTCATATATTAATATCTATTCTATTTATAAAACGTAGTAACTATTTTGATATATTTAGTAATAAGATGATAAAATTAATTATATTTTATAAAATAAAGACAATATAGTTTTAGTTTCTCTTCTCTAATTTTACTTCTTCTTTTTTTTTTCTCAATTATTTCACCTTATCAAAAATTTTCTTTAATTTATCCCAAAAACATAAAAATACATTAATATTTACATTATTTAAAAAATTATATTTATTTATCTTAGACTTAAAAAATTTAATAAAAATGTGAAGTAAAACTAAAACTAGTAGCACTTGAATAATAAAATTTTATAGATAAAAAATGAAAAACCTGAACCAAACCAAATTCAATTCGATTGAGTTCAGTTTGCTTTTTTCAATTTTTGGTCGGTTTGGTTGGTTTGGTTTTTTTTGAACACCCTTTGTCCTTATCAAGAGAATTGATGAGAAGGAATGGGGAGTAGCTAATCCGCAAAAATTGAACACACTTGATGAGGTTTTTAAGGCCTTGACTAGGGTTTAGCGCATTTAATGTGCCTATTATGTTGGGTCAAGCAAAGTGCCAAGCGACACCTACGTAATTATTGTGACCATTTAGGTTACTGTGCGCCAGGGCATCTCCCCTAACTCTTTTATTCACTCCTGACCACTATAGTGAAATAGTATTGAAGATGACTAAGGGGGTTCTCAAATTCCTCAAGAGGTTGTGTCACATTCCTCCGAACTTCGAATTGATTGTCCCAAGTCCCAATGATAGGATGCATCAACCTCCTATCGATTGCATTACTATTTTCGAAGATGCCCTTAGGTGTGGGCTTAAGTTTTCCTTCACCCAACCAATAGTCAACCTCCTTATAGTCCTCCAAGTGTGCATCACCCAACTACTATTAAATTATTTCTTGACCATATATAACTTTGTAGTCTTGATGCATATTCATAACCAACCCCTAACATTCTCAAACTTTAGCAACTTGTTCCATCTCCTTATGTCCCAGAAATCAGGAAGTACCAAGGAGTTAGGTTTTTACCATCTCATATCCTATCTTTCTTGAACATTCTTAGGGACTTCATTCTTCTCCTTTAGCTAGAACTAGAAAACCCATTACTTCTTTGTTTGATCTCCAATGGGAGTTAGTTTTAACACAACTAGGGGTTGGATACAGGGTTACATCAAAATCCCCAGGAACCAGAACCTAGCCTAGTCCAACATATTTGTTATAGATTTAGTTGATTTTGGGTAGATAAAGGCATTAGGGTATATCAAGGAGACAAACTTGGTATTGGCAGGCTTTTCGCCTACTCAGCTTGACCTGCTTGATGAAGCTCGACTAGGTAGATGTCTATGTTTGTTTTGCAATTATTTCACCTTTATCTTTATACTTGATCCTTACATACCTATTCCTATTGTACAGATCAAGAAGAAATAATGAATCATATATGAGCATAAGCTTTGGCATGCATGCAGAGGAATGCTAAGCATCGACAAAGTGCAGTTGCTCATTAAGAAGCTGCACCTTAGGCTGCTCTATGGTTGTTCTTTATCTTGCTTGCTTGGGTTGCTTCTCCTACCGAACCAATTTTTAGGGAGATGCTTAGCCCTTCTACTCTACAAAATCGATAGGTGGTTAAGCAAACAAGCCTTTCGCAGAAGAGGATAGCCACCGACAAGGGCAAAGGTAAGGTTGGGGCGCTTAGCCCCCTGACCAGCTATGATTTATTTGAGTGCTAGGGGGATAATTAAATGTTCTAGCTAGTTGACTTGCCTTCCCCTGGGTTTGGGACCAACATAGCAATCCATAATTCAATATCCATGATGACCATAGGGTCGACCGGCTCTACACCCCTAACAGTTATGATGGTTAGGCTATTTGCCTCTAATCAGCAAAAAATAATGGAACTGACTCCAGGAGGTGTGCTAAGGGCCATGGCGTATCACTACAATATGGTAAGTATCTGGTCAAGAATGATTCATCGATTTAAAGCTTTGTTAATTTTTTGTGTTTTGATGTTTTGATTATCTAGACCACAATTGCTTCTGTTGCAAGTTAACCAGCTTGGTTATCGTCTGCACAGGAGGTCAGAGTTGGCCCTTGACGATTATGGTAGGCTTCGAGAGGAGTACAATGAGATTGAGGTGACAAAAACTCAGCCTGAGTTTACTCAGGCATGGATCGAGCAACTAACCAAGGAGCTGGAGGAAAAAATGCATAAATCAAGATGAAGGATGCGTAATTGTTGACTGCAGTGGCCAAGAGGTGCTCAGCAGATGAGTTGTCAAAGGAGGTCAAAGTGGAGATGCAAATCTACTATGATACTGGTCGAGCCCATGGCTACAATAGTGCCTTACATTTTGGTCGGGGCGAGTTTGATAGGATGCTGCCTATCATTCGATGAGAGGTAGTATAGAAATTTATACTGACCTCGGCTTTTCAAGATGCCAATGTCCTCTTTTCCATCAACGATGCGAAGGATATCTTCAAGAAGGCCATCAAATCATTGGAGTTTCTTGATTATCAAATTCATCTTAAGGACTGATGGTGCTTGAACCTAATGTTCGACGAGCAACTCCAAATGTATCCTAGCCCCAACGAGATTGCTCTTGTAGAAGGGCCCAACCTCAACAAGACTACCTTGCGGAGAGGCTTGTTGCCATACCTGAGGTTGGGGCTACAACTGGCCATCTAGCTAGACTTGATGAGGTGACCACCAGTTTGACTTTGCTAATAATTTTGCTTTTCATATTAGGGATAGCAAGGAAAATGTAGCTAATTTCTTCCTTCTAGTTGGCCATTGTGACACCATTTTTCGAGATAGCACCCAGGTTGAGGCACCATTCAATTTAGTTTTAAAGTACAAATCAACTTAAAGAAAGACAATTCAAACTATTCCAAAAGGTCAATTAAAGCCAATATAGTCGATAGGCCCATTACAAAATTTTTTAAAATTTGTCAAAGACAATAGCTGCCTTCAATTAAGTATCCACAACAAAAGTACTACATACATATCATCAAGGGTCTCACAACATTCATCATAATATGTATATACTGCCAATATTTAATCTACTTAACATATTATAATACCTCATAATTTTAGAACTGACATATCAAAACATCTCTAAATTTAAGCATAACATTCTAGAGAACCTATATACACATATATCACTTGATCTATTACAAAACATATTTCTCTTCAACTTAAGCTAGAAATATATATCTTTCACTCAATCCTGTGTGAGAAAATAAGGAATAACAAGAAGGGTGAGTCTTAAGGACTTAGTAAGGAAAGCATAACAGAAGATAGAGGAAAATGTTGAATTTCAACAGAAATAAAGAAGGTTATTGATGATAAATCAGATAATCAGTTCACAATTAACATCAATAAGAGTTAGCCTCATAAGAGCATGAAATTTGTAAACATTTAACTAACTTGTTGACAACCTTCCTTATTGCTCCTCAACGATTATAGGATAATAATACAATAGCATGTAACTAGAACATGAAAAAAACTAAAATTCCTAGTATTTTCATTAGTACAACATAACCAAGATTTTCTTATTACTTTATTACTCGTGCACTTAGCTCGGTGAGTAATAATTTATTTTATGGCATGGTCGACCGCATGTCGAATCCCAACACTCACAGTTCACTACCTCCTTCTATTTGTAAGTCAGGATTTTAAGTGGGTACTAGACGGAAAGACCTGTGTCCATCGGTCCATTTTGTCCAACCATTTTCTGCACCTAGCCTCAGGTTTAAAACCCTTCGTGGCATCTCTCTGGGTGAAAATCATCCATGGTTTTTTACATGAAATATTCAGTATACTGGCCGACAAGGCCATTTCAAGATCATAAATTTAGAGAACTTCATAGAGTTTGATTTAAAGCAGTCATTTTCAAGAAAGGACGGCAAAATACCAAGTAGTTTCAAATCAAGAAAACCTCAGAGTTTGATAATCACCAATAATAATCATAATCAGGATTGATATCAAATTAGCATAACCCAATGGGGTCAATAATAGATATAGAATAAGCTCATACAAAGCAAAATCAATTGGTAGATCTCTCACAGGGAAAATAATATATAACAGAGTACGATAATCAAGCCAATACCAACCTCATAAGGTTTATCAAGAAAATCGATAGGTATAAGAGGTGCCAGATTGGCGGACCTTTACCTTAATATCCTTGGTGATGAAGTCAAAGTCTACTAATCCTCGGGCCCAATCCTCCGTCACCTATCCAAAAGAGTAATTTTTCATCAAAATCTTTGTTGAACCCTAACAATCACTAATATTCATAATCGTACTAATAATAGTCCAATCCGATTAATTATTCGACTAATACATTGGTTAGGGTTTGTTTCAATATTATTACCCTAAACATGCTATTCACATCAAATATATAAACGTTTATGGAGTTCATTTATACTACCAAAATAATACAACAAAATCCTTAATTTATATATATAACTCTATAATGATACCCGATATCAATTATTGCAATTCAGTTATTGATAAAAATCCAAGTTTTCATCGCTTAAATCGTGGTTACATAAAATTATGGTTTTCTTTACTTAGTTAGCTATATAACCTATAGTTTACATGAAATAATACCATTTTAGATTCACTAAGCTTACTTAATCAATCAGGTGTTCTGTTCTTATGCATGGGTGTTCTAATAGACCATTTCTATCATTATATTCAATAATACAAAGTTTTACAATGATCAGAATGTATAAACATATACATGCAATGACATACACTAATAATATCATTCTTATACCAATTTCTCACTAATAAGATGGAATCTTGATGATCAGAGCACTTGCATGTGATCACTGCAATGAGACGAAGATTTAGTCCAATTTTCACCACCGCGCCACTACCAAAAAACCAAACCACCATCACCAGAAGAAGCTCCTCAACTCAAAGAACTAAATCCCTCTATCAATTTTAGCAATTAACACTAAATCGCTGCCCAGTTTCAACTTGAAAGTTGCTCAGCCACCTTGCATCACGATGTAGGTTTAAACCAAATTTTGTTGCTGTTGTTAGACTATTTTGGAATTTAAAGGTACCAACAAGTTCTTGGAGCTGAGTTCTATAGAGCTTAGTCTCTACTTTTGCTAATTGATTGCTGAAAACCTACAACCCATCACCACCTCCAAAGTTATGACTTTGAGCTTCAGTTTTGGCCTCTTTATTGGTTGGTTTTGGAAAATAATGGTATAGCTGTGTTCACCATGAAGAGAGGAAGAAAATGGTACCTAACTTGTTAAGGTTTGGTTGTTGAAGTGAGGTCGCCGATGAGAGAATGGTAACGGTGGTATTGGAGAAGAAGGAGATGAAAATGGGGGTTTAATTGGAAATATAGTATTTATAGATTCAGTCTTTTTCATATCATAGATTGACCCCAATAGTTTATGTAATTTTTCAGTTAGGTCCAAAAGGTTTTATTAAAAATCAATTTGGCCACCAGATTTTATAAGCCCTCACATAGGGCCATCAGTTTAGAAATATTAAAAATTAACCCCTCTTAATTTGACAAATGGTACAATTAAATCATTTATATTTATGTTTTAACCCACAAAACTTTCAAAAATTACAAAAAATATTAAATAAAATTAGCAAAATAATATTAAGTTAAAATATCAACATAATGGAATTTTAGGGGTGTTACAAGCATCTTTTTATAGTTGATGAAGTGGAGCTATCTCTACCAAGCCCTGTGACCCAGTCAATGCATGCGGTGGTACCTAAGTAGAAAGTTGAAGGTCTTGTGATTGTGGTGGTGCCATAAAGTGACAAACTTGACCAAGCGATTGTTGAGGGTGCACAAGCTACGAGGGTCGAGGGTGTTGGGTCAAGCTAACGGTGCGTGGGCTCTCTCTCTCTCTCTCTCTCTCTCTCTCTGGTGCTTATTTATTTTCTATTTTTTGTAGTTGAACATGTACATATTTCTTTATTTAATGAAATAAAATTTTGCTCATCGATTTGAGTTCGACTTTTATTTTTCTTTTGATGTTTGTGTTTTCATTGAATAATGATTGTTAATAGGTGGCAATATAAACATTTCAATTTCATATAAGAAATCATATGATGTAATCCCTTAAAGAAGGATTTTAAACAAGTTTACAATTGATTTAGAAATCAATTGGTGCAAAATTGGAATTAATCTAAGACATTTGTATCAAGCTAATCATTTTAAAATAGGTGTCGCAATAATGTGAGTCATCGACTACAAGGTCGATTTAAATTATGTTCTTGATGATCAAATGAATAACTTGGTGGTTGATTTTGCAAAATTAATTCTTCACCCTTATGTTGTGGTTAGAATATGTGTTATTTGAGTGACTTTATCTTCGACTTCAAGGTCGAATGCTAGTTGGCCATATCCATCAATTTGGGCTTGAAGCTGTAGTTTGTTGTTAAAGTCGATTAATTATTGTATTAACGTGGGCTAAGAAGCTTTGGATTCAAGGATCAATTCTGTCATTTGGTTGACTATGGGGTTAACTTTAAACAGTTAATTCATTTGTTAATTTAGGCTAGAGGGCCTCAGTGTGGTGGCTTGAAGCCGATGCTTGGTCAATTATGGGGTCAACTTTAAACGAATAATTCATTTATTAATTTGGGCAAGAAGACCTTGGTTTGGTAGCTTGAAGCTGGTGCTTGGTCGACTATGAGGTTGACTTTAAATGATTAATTTATTTATTCACTTGGGCTAAAAAGCGTAGAGTTGATGGTATGAGTAGGGAGTTGTAGAAATATAAGCCATTTTATTGATCTACAATGGTACTTTCGTACAGTCGAGAGGAGTCTCTTTATACATAAAACTTCTTCAAGTTCACTGCATTCCATGGTTGAGGGAGTTTGTTGCTAGCCATATCTGTGAGTCAGTAGGCATCGTGCTTTGCCACTTTGGCCACAATGTACAGGCCATCCTACTTCGGGTTAAGTTTCCCGACTTCCTTCTATACTTCAACCTTCTTGAGGATGAGATCGCTTACTTTGAAGCTTCTTGGATAGATTCTTTTGTTGTAATGTTGTGCCATATTCAACTTGTATCTCTGCATTGTTGTGTATGCTTGTTGATATAGCTCATCGATTGTCTCTAGGTCGAATTCTATTTTAGTGTCATTCCTTATTAAGTTGTGGTGGATCACTTGAGCAGTGTGTTGTATTAGTTTTGTTAGGACAACTGTCTCTAACTTATAGATCAAACTATAGATTGTGGTCATTAGTTGTTCGAGAAGTGGTCCCATACGCCTAAAGTAACCCCAAGAGGTCATCTGCCTAGCTTGCTTCGATTCTTTTGAGATAAGCCTTAAGGTGATCCAAGACCATTCTATCTATGACCTTCATTTGGCTATTAGCTTGAGGGTTTCCAATTGAGGTGAAATCTTGTCGAATTTTGAAGCTTTCACACTAACTCCCAGTGCTCCTGCTTTAAAATTATACCCCATTGTTTGATATCAACACTTTAGGTAAATCAAAATGATAGATAATATTTTTCCACACAAAGCTTTTAATGGCCGCATTGCTTATCTTAGGGACTGCTTCTATCTCTATCCACTTAGTAAAGTACTTGATGGCAACGATAGTGAACTTTCGTTGACCTGTGGCTTTCGAGAAAGAGCTGACGATATCTATCCCCTACTAGTTGTACCGCCACATAATCTAAATGGGCACTAAAGTTGTCGTAGGTCGATGAGGGATGTTTGAGTAGACCTAGCAAGATAGGCATTTGTTGGAAAAGTTGATTGTGTCCTTTAATAAAGTTGGCCAAAAATACCTATATATAATGATTTTGTAGGCCAAAGATCACCCTACTAAATAATTACCACATATGCTTGAATGGACTTCATGTAGGACTGTGCGAGCTTATTCAGGTGTCAAACACCTTAATGATGGTCCAAAATTGACCTTTTGTATTGTTGGCCATGCTTGTCGAAGGTGAACTTGGTTTCTTAACCTCTGAGCCTACGTGCTTGCATTTTATCGTTGGCAATTATGCCCTCATCAAGTAATCTTTTATTTCATCCTGCTAGGAGAGGGCTTCACCGATCTGCCCCACCAGATTTTGATCAAGAATGCCTATTATGGGTTTGTTGGCAACTAAAAAAGTGATTGTTCTATCTCTAGTTTTTTTTGTTGAGCTACCAAATTTTGATAATACATTGGCTTATTTGTTCTTTGATCGAGGAACTTGGATGAGGTGAATATTTTGAACTGCTGATGTATCTTCTTTAGCTTCAAAGTTTCCCTCAAGTTGTTCTGTGATCAGCTAGGAATCAATGATGTCTGCCAGCTATTTAACTCCCTTATCTACCGCTATCCTCATGCTAGTAATGAGGGCTTTATATTTTGCTTTTGTTGTTTGTAATAGGGTAGTCGAGTTTGACTACGAAGTCATATTCCTCAGCTTATGGGTAGCACAAAAAGATGCTGATTCCTCTTCTTGAGGAAGTTGTAGAACCATCAACATGCAGAGTCCACATGAGGGAATCATGATTAGGTAGGTCGACTCTTTCAGTGATAAAATATGCTAAAACTTGGGCCTTTATTGTAGTTCGTGGCTGGAAAGTAATATTAAACTCTCCTAACTCCCCTAAAACTTCAAGGTAATTATGATAGTAGTATACAGATCGATGAGCGCTACTTCTAGTTGATACTAAAACTAAGTTGATTGATGCTAATGAAATTGCCAAATAGATATGCAAGACCTCTGGTTTAGCAAGCATTGGAAGTGTTGACAAATATTATTTTAGTTCGACCAAGGCCTGGTTGCATTATTCTAACCATTGGAAGCCTGATTTCCTCACATTTCTTAGGATTTTGATAAACAATAAGCTTTTGTCGGCTAGTTGGGCAATAAATCGGCCTAATGCTACAATACTTCTGGCCAGGCACTAAACGTCCCTGATTGTTTGAGGAGGTGTAATGTCTGAAATGACCTGAATTTTCTATAGGTTTGCTTTGATGCCTCTTTGGCTGACCATGTAGCCTAAAAACTTGCCTCATCTTACCCCGAATGTACACTTATTAAGATTAACCTTTATATCAAATGCCTTATATGAAGAATGTATAGTTCAGGTCGGTTAAGTAATTTTTTTCTTTTTCTATTTTGATGATCATGTCGTTGACATAGACTTCCATGGTCTTCCCAATCTCATCTTTGAACATAAAGTTTACAAGTCGTCGGTAAGTTGCACCTGTATTTTTAAGCCCGAAAGACATGACCAGAAAATAATACACACAATTAGGGATGATAAAAGATATCTTATCCCTGTCTTTGGGTGTCATGAAATTTTGGTAATAGCCTTGAAATGATCTGTCAAACTCAACAAATCACTACTAGCAGTAGAATCTGCTAATAAATCTATACAAGGTGAGGGGTAAAGATCTTTAAAACAAGCTTTATTCAAATAAGTGAAATCGTTACACATTCGTTCCTTTTCCTTATTTTTAGGGACAAGCACTATATTACAAAGCTAACTTGGGTATTGAATCTTTACAAGGTAACCTGCCTTTGAAAGTTTGTTGACCTCTTCTTCAATGATTTGGCATCTTTCAGCATTGAAGGTTCTGGTCTTTTGCTTCATCGGCTAAAATGAAGGGTTTATGTTCAAGCAGTGGACGAAGACACTGGGGTCAATTCCCTACAGGTTGGAAGCCTTCTATACAAAAATGTTAACATTTCTTTTGAGGAAATCAACCTGAGGCATTCCATGCTGCAGCCCATATTAATCCCAATTTTGGTGGTCTTGTCAAGGTTCCTTGGTTCTAGCTTGATAGTCTTGAATTTCTCGATAAGCTCGACCTAGGCCTCATCTAGATTGCATTTCTTACTTTATTGTCCCTCCTTGAGTTCTGCTACTGTAGTATCCCTCGAAGGTTTTAGTTCTGGGTAAGCCTTCTATTTATTTACCTTAATCAAAACTATATAGCATCGCTAGGCCTCCTTTCTGCTTGAAAGAAGTTTGCTAGTTCCAACAGCTATTGAAAACTTGACCTTATATGAGAGGTCTAGACTATGTCTCAAAAATCATTCAAAGCTGGCTGATCCATGATAGCATTATAAGTAAAGGGTGCATCGACGACTAAGTAGTTAACCATCAGAGCGCTCTTCCGAGGGACATCCCCAAATAATGTGGAAAGATTTATAGATCTTTCGGGGATGATCTCCAACCCCCTAAATCTGACTGGTGGGGTGTGAACTGGCTCAAATTTCAACTTGTCCATATTCATTCTCTTAAGTATCGATAGAAAAATGATGTTTGCTGAGCTCCCATTGTCGACTAACACGTTTTTGACTACAAAGTTTGCTATTTTGATAGATACTACCAAGGGGCAATCCAGCTTGCTGTTAGCCCCTTGGTTCTTGATGTGAGAGAGGTCAGCATCAGAGAAAGAGATTGGTTAAGCACTAGTCAAAAGCTGGAACACCATTTCAATCGAGGAAGGTTTGGTTGACTTCAATCTTCACTAGTTCTACTTTATGGTTGACTTTGAATCCCTTCTAGTTGGGCTTCCTACAATAATATCAATTACTCCTTTGATGGGTGGGCAAAGATCACGAGTAGGTTTCTTTTTCTTGTCTTTCTTCCTTGGGCTAACTAACCTTTCTCTACGGGGAATCTGGTTGGTTATGCTTACTTCTTATCTAGCTCTCTCATTGAAAAATTTCTTCAAGTGCCCTTGTCAAATGAGTCTTTCAATCTCATCATGAAGATTGAGACAATCATTTGTATCGTGGCCTTTCTACCTGTAGAAGTGGCAGTACTTCTTGGATCTCTTCATAGCCTCGATCTTGGTCAGCTTTTTGGATTTTTTAAGGAGGTTGTAGTGTTGGATGGCAAACAGCACCTCCTTTCTGGGAGTATTAAGAGGAGTATAATTATGGAAATGTTTGATCGAAGATCAATGACCATTTTTATGTTACTTATCATCTTTCTCCTTTCTCTTCTTCTTGTTGGTGTTGAGGTTGCCATATTTCAACTTATTCATGTCCTCCAACATCATGTACCTCTCAACAAGGTTGAGCAACTCCTCCATTATCCTGGTTTACTCCTTGACCATGGTGTTGGTGCATTTCTTATGGTGAAAGCCTAAGACTCAATCTAAGGACTGTCAATCTTCAAAACTTTTATGTTGACCTGGTAAAGAAATCACAAAGGGACTTCTCCTTATTCTATTTAATGGTGTGTAAATGGGCATGAGGGAGCTTCGCTTTCCTTTAACTAATGAATTATTGCAAGAACTTATCACACAGCTGGTCGTATAAGTAGATTGACGCTAGCTCTAGTTTCACAAACTAATAGAGCGCAATTCCCTGGAATGTAGTGAGCAGTATTTTAGCATGGATATATTCATTGTGCCAATATAGCTGCATCATATGTTTGAATTGTAGTAGATGCTCATTTAGGTTCGATGAGCTATCATACCTAGGCAACCTAGTTGGAACTTTAGCATTGATGGTAATATGCTTATCGATTATCTCTTATACAAATGGTGATTCCTACTTATGATGAAACTAGGGAATACCATTATACTGGGGTTCTTCTCTGTGTTTCTCCTCAAATTTTTTTATAAATGTCAGTTCAACTATTAGACCTGATGGGATACTTTCTCCCACTTTTCTCGATCAGCATAGGATATTTTTCTTTTTGTCGAAGGTTTTGGACACTTGATCCTATCACGCTGCAAGGATTGAAGGAGTCAAGCATAGTGATCTACTGAATCTGCAACCTCTTCCTAAGGATTAGGTTAGGCTTCTTCCCTTGGGAACTGCCTGGGACTGTCTTTTAATCAAGTAGGTGGTTTCCTAGCTTCCAGTCAGCCTTTCTTTTCTCTTAGAGGCCTCTCCTTATACTGGGAAGATTGAGGAGTGGCACTAGTAGTTGGTCTAGATAGGTTGTTGTATCTATTAAGTGCAGTTAACAGTTGAGTGAAAATTTGGGTAGATATCTACTTACTTATCAGCTGCATAAGATGGAGCATGGTCAAGGTGACTATTTGCTTTGGCTAGGCATTTGGTCCTACGCCATCCAATTTTTGTTGGGGTCGAGGAGGAGAAGTTATGGATCTTTAGTTCTTTTTCCTTTCAGAAATAGCTTGCCTAGTGTTAACCATTTTTGTGGTTGTGGAATCAAGTTTCTTGTAATGGCACCACAATGAAGAAGATGTAAATCATTTAGGGGTGTATTACGATAAGGTCCAATCTAATCAATCGGATGGCTGGTTGATTGAAGAGCTTAGGAACGGGGTTGAGTCTTACAACTAATAACAAATGTGAGGTTTGCCGAGGTTTTCCAACACTCAAGTCAGTATAATCGACTAGAAGATAAAGGAGCAAAGTGAGGTATTTGAGTAATAGTGTGCATACCTTGCTAAAGGCTGGGAATGGGGTATTTATAACCCTCCATGTGTGGTTGATATGCCCTTGACGCTCTTGCTGCACAGAAAAGGCTAGTTGCCTTTCTGAGGGACCTTTACAGTTTCTCCAATTTATGTATTATTCTAGGTAGCGCCATCTTTGGCTTTCCAAGATAAGGTGGTACGTTGGAGGAGCGCACTGGCTAGGCATAGTAGGGTAGGCGGTACTAGTGGTGGCATACGCCATTAATACGGAGGCATATTACTTGTCAGAGCATTCAATACAACAGAGGCACTATCTAGCCTCCTTGACCTACTTGATCAAGGATGATATTTCTGCAAGTAAACTTTGGTTGATCAGGCATGACTTTGTTGTATTCGGATTTCCATGATTGAATTCTAAGCTACATGTCATGATGGTACTCAACCATAACCTAGTTGACAAGGCGAATGTTGTGATCGACCATAACCTGGTCAACAAGGTGAATCCTAATATCTGCGTTGGTGGATAGGCCCACTGAGGTCGACACCTAATTGCTAACATGGCTGGCTTGTAATAGGTTAGGCCTCATAGGTAATTGGGCCGTCTAACGCCACATCTATGTCTAGATTAAGTGTTAATAGGCTGAGCCTATTACGCCATCCCATATCAAATATAAAAATACAATTTCTTTTACATAAAAAAATGTTTAGTTAGTGATAAGTTCCTCGAACATGATGTATTAATTTAAATTAATTGAACTAACGTAAATTATACCCAAATTTATAAAGTTTGCACAGTTAAGGTGATATCAAGATTGTTATCTATAAAATGAAAAAGATACAAATTGTACAAATTCATATGGCGATTTAATTATATAATTAAATTGAGTATTATTTTCTATTGTGTTGTTATTGTTCTTTTGTAATTATTTTAAAGAGTTAAATTATATATGAAACATTATCTAACCACATGATTCATAGATACACAATAATAAGTACATTATTTTGAAAATATTACCAATGTCCCTCTATATTTTGCTAATATATAAATCCAAAAGACTATTAGCATAGCAAAGTAGAAAACTTTCATTAATTATCCTCTTTATGCGTAGTTAATAGTATGAGTAAAATAGAATATGAATTAGGACTAGGGCATTATACATTTTTAAAAAATTGTACAATCAGTACAAATTAATTTAGAGTCACTAGCAATACGAAATTATGGGATATAAACTAAATTAATTTACGAGATAAATAGGCTAAGGAACTATATTCTAGTTTGTTATTATGATTTATTTAGTAATAATTTTTAAAAGGTAAACCATATAATAAACACTATCTAATCCACATAATTCATAAAATGTACATTAATAAGTTAATTATTTTGAGAATATTGCCGGTGTCCTATATATTTTGTGAATATATGAATCCAACACAAGTCCTAGGCATAGCAAATAAAACTGTCAATTATCCTTTTCGTGCTTAGAAGTAAAATAATATGTTAATTATTGATTATGATGTTATACATTTTTTGGAAAAATATTTAATCAACATTAGTCAATTAGGAGTTACTAGTGATCTCATGAGATTATGGATCGGAATATGATTTAAATTAATTTACAAGATAAATAAAGCATCATTAAGTTAAGATATATGATGAATATGCTTTCAATTATGTTGGATATTATGAAATCGAACTAAGTGTAATTACATCTTTGTAAGGAATTAATATATTGTAATTTTTAGTGTACATTACTAATTCTAATTTTTCTCAACATTGATGATTTTTTTTTAAACTCAGTTTTTTGTTATACAAATTTTTTTTTTTCAACTAAACCATACTGTTTTAGTGATTTTGGGAATTTAGTTTGAATAATATGTTTTGGTAGTACAAATGGAAAATTTGTTTTAAATGATATTATCTTTGGTTTTTATTTAGAAGAAAAATAAATACTAATATGGATACTTTTTCATGCCAAGTTTTTATTTTATTATTATAGTGATAGGGTAAGTTGCAAAAATAGGACTGGAAACAAAGCCATTTTGTAAAAGAGGACCAAAATAAAAGTTGTGGTAAAACTAGTACCATAACTATAGAAAAATCGATAAAAAAAAAAAGGATAATGCTCACCGAAAAGCACAGTCAGCGCTGGAATTTGCTTGCATGGCGCTTGGTTGGCAAAGGTTTATGCCTCATCATATGTAACATATACTATGATAAAGAAAAAAATTGCAAAATAGGATCATAAATAAGGCCATTTCACAAAAGAGAACCAAATTAAGGAACAGCAAAAAAGAAAACCACATAACATAGAAACATTGAGTAGTAAAAAGTCAAGCAAAAATTGATAACGCCAGAATGCTATGAAATTTGCCTGATTCATAAAAAATGACTACTGATACAAAATCAAATGAAAACTTATGAAGATGGAATGCTACATAATTCAATCGATTCATCCAAAATGACTAATGATGTAAAATTTGATAAATTGACTAGCATGCATCAAGTGAAAATTGACGATATTACTCTTTATTTTAGTTTTATGTGTTATCTTTTTTGCTGCTCCTTAAGTTTTGTTCTCTCTTATGCTACTCCTTAATTTTGGTCCTCTTTTGAAAAATGACCTTATTTATTGTCCTATTTTTGTAATTTTTTCTTTATCAAAACACACGTCGCATATGCAAGGTATGAAGTTATGCTAGCCGAGCGTCATGCAAACATATTCCAGCATTGACTATCATTTCCAGCAAGTCTTGTCCTTTTTTAGATTTATTTATTTTTTTATAGTTATGGTCCTAGCACTACTAAGGTGAAATATTTTATAGTTTTGGAAACCACAAAAGAAAGTTGTTTGGATAAAAACTTCATCCAAGAGTTGGATGTAATGCCTAGCATGCATGAGCCTACAATTGTCTTTGGAAAGATAATTTAGGACTTGAGCCAAAATCTCATCAATGATCAAAACACAATATATTGTGTTATCATTTGATATATGATATCAATTGATAGAGGTGACAACTGAGTGAACAAAGTTACCTCAAAAGAGAATTTAACAGAACCACTGACTAAACCCCTAAAAGCAAACGGTCTTTGAAGGACATCTTGAGAAGATGGAACTCAAGGCCATGGAAAATTGGCTTTAAGGTAAGTGGGAGATTGTTGGAATAGTGTGTAAACTATTTCACTTATGATACAATTTTAATTGAATGATATTTTTCATATGGCCACCTTCATTTAATGCTTTATTTCACTTCACTTGCATTTAGATGAAGCCCTTAGATCACCTATGACTGCGAGACTTGGTTTGGTGACCATGGGATAAGTCTCACATGGTCGTGATCTCAAATTTTTCAAATCATAGGATCTTAAGAGACAGGGCATCTAAGATTCGAATAGACTAGCACTAACTATGTATAAATCCAAGAGTTGGATATTACTCCATTCCATGAGCAACTGTATAAGATACGAGTGCATATTGGTGGGTGCTTGATAGAAAACAAGGTATTGGAGACCCATTGGAGAATCCACTAAATAGCCATAGTGGCAAGTTGATACTGGCTACTTCTCTCACTTACGCTAATGCATATCATTAGCCTTCTGACTTGACAATCTATGGTAACCTTGTGTCTGGTGCTCATGCTTTGATTCTTCTTTGACCACCTAGCGAGTCTTTGACCACCTTAGCAAGCAAGTGGCCGCCCACCACCCTTGAGAAAGGTGTGATGCCTAGTGAATTAGACATAGAGATAAGGATATTCAACAACTTGCACCATTTGTGAAGAATTAGATTCTATCACAATTCCTTCGAAAAACCTCTTACAAGCATTGCATTCATGTGTTGAAAGTTTTGCTCTTTTCTTCGTCTTCCCTACCTAAAATTGGCCTCCACCATAGAAAATCTCCTCTCTTATTCTAGCTTATTGATTGGAGATTTTAGAAGATTTAATTGGTGTGTGGATTACAACAATAGAGGGAAAGAAGAGAGTTTGCTTGTTTTGGAGATCCACTTGCTCAGAGTTTGATTTGGTGGTTTTCTCCAAGAAGTTCCAGAAGGATTTTTGATTCAAATTTTTTATAGTGAGTTCTTCAAGGCGTTGAGAAGCTCCAATATTTTTTTTGGAATTTTTGGAGGAGTCTTGGTTTGGAGATTTTTGCATTCTTCTAGTCGCGTCAATTGTAGATAGTTTCTGAAACTGTGAATAGTTCGCAAATCTCTCTTTAGATTTTGTTTTTCAAGATAATGCTCTCACCAAATCTAAATTCCTAGCATGATTTGATCATTGGTATGTTTGAAAGCACTAGTTACTTTTATATTTCTGAAGTTTTGATAATTAGATCATAATGCCTTACCTGCTTTCAATATTTTAATTTATTTCAATTAAAATTGAAAACTATGTCCAAATTACCTTTTTTTCAATAATAAATTTGAGTTGTGCAAATTGCACCCTAATTGTTCCTTTTTTAGTTCTCATTTTAAAAAATCTGATTTATTCCTATACATATTCCAGCAATATAAACAGATATTAAAATAAAAAAATTTACATTGCCCACATTGAGGTTCATTTTTATCAAATCCCATTAAATTTTGAGCCTATTTTGTGCAAGAGAATTGGGCTCATATAATTTAATTACGATGTATTTGAGTACATGTGTTTTAAATATTTTGCTAGTTTTTATATTTCATAAGGCATATTTAAATTTGTAAGACATTAAATTGCATTTTAAAATAAATCTTCAAATATTTACTGGACAAAGTATGATAATAAGGTAAAACGAAAATCAATGATGATTTATAAAAATTTAATTTTTAGGTTCAAATTTAATAATCAACTAAATTAAAAACAAATCTATATGTTAAGCTCCTTTTATAGATGAATATGATTTATTTTGACCTTTCTAAAAAGTTTTAATAATCAACGAATGAGATGCATTATGCTTAATGAACCAAGTACATACAATCAAAACCATATAAAACCAAGTTACTATAACTTGATAATCAGGTAGCAGGTGGTTTTAACCTGCTCAACAAGTTGGAGGTACTCTCATAGATAATATGCCTAATATTAGGTAACTTCTAAGGGGTGCTTAATTTTAGACAACCACTTGAAGGTTTTATTTATTTATTTATTTATTTTCATGGGTTTCAGATTTTGGTAAATGTCTGTTGTATCCTTGTTATGGCTTGACTCTTGAATTCATATTGTTGTGAAGCAATTTATGTGTAAAGTATGGCAACGTGCAATTGATATTTATATACCTTTTCGCCTTTTGTGAGCTTAATCTTTTTATGTACGAATATATTACAAAATCTTGATAATATTAATCGGTCCATTTCAACATTCGGACCAACTCAATAGCTATTCTCTTTTAACTCTTTCAATTCGATAGAATTTTGCCTTAAATGGTACCAAAACCTTTGATTTGGACTTGTCAAATGCTCTTGGACTCAGTACTATATGTCTCACACATAAAATGTGAGGTTAAACTGTCAAGACTTCAAACCTAACAAACTTTTGATTTGCATACATATAAATTACAAAAAACCCTTGTGATCCAGATCTTAAGTCGATAAAACTACCCATCCTATATGGTGCACAACTCCAAATGAGCCTAATCAATTGAAATAAACATTGAATTGTTTTATAAACACTCCACTTGACTTGGGAGATATATAGTTCAATGCTTGTAGAAACAAAATAAAAAAAATGCTCATATATTCAGTTTGAGACTAAGGGAATAAAACTCAATGATGTATAAGTTTGCCTCATTAAGCCCAATGACACGCTAAGATAGCACACATGATGTGTAACATTTCTTTCTAACTGAACTAACAAAAATTTCCGTCTACAACGAAAATGTGAAATAAAGGAAAAGGAAGAGATATCACTAGTGACATATTTATATAAGGAAACTGTTACTTCCAAAGCAGCGGATTCAGCTTCAACCACTCAAATTTCCATACCCCTTTTTATTTCTCATCAAGCAAATGGGACCATTGTGGTTGAAGAAATTTACTGATTCGATGGGCTCTCTACTTTTCTATTCGTCGAATCTTTGACAATCTGTTGCTGATCAATGGAGATGGAGTTGCGGTCTCCAATATTAACCGATCCATCTCCTCGTGAGTGACGGCAGACCTCATGTGTGGGAACCACAATCTCGTTTTCATGGAATCTTGATGAAGGCATGTTTTCCATGCATCGACAATAATGAGAATTGATTGCCTGCATACTGTACTGGGATCGGAGGGCTGAGCTGAACATTGGCTGCATAAACCACTTTCTCTCGGGAAGCTCAAGTAGGGAAACTCGACAAACCGGGCATGTAGAATGCCGGTGCAGCCACATGTCGATGCATGTTGCATGAAAGAAATGTCCACACACCGGCAGGATGCGCAGTGTATCTTCCTCATGGTAGTCAGCCAGGCATATAGTGCACCTGTCAAATGTACATGCTTTTCAATCAGAATGATGACTTAGAAATACATCGTTCAGCTGGGAAATATTAAAACAGGACAGATGACCGATTGCTCTGAGGCTATTCAGATATATGATTGTGTGAACCAAATCAAAGTTATAGACAATCTGATAAATTGTAAAACCTCACTTTGGTCCTTTTTGCATTTCCACAATATTCAAACCACATATGCAATATGGACACATAAGAATATCAGGCTGTGGCTCATGGGTGAAAACTCCAGTGCAAACTCCTTCTGTAATGTAACTGTTTTTCCAATTTTCCATTATTTTTGCGTTTTTTAGGGTTCTTTTGTTTGACCATTGTGGAATTCAAATGACATTCTTTTTCAAGGCATAAAAAAAAGACTGAAACAGAAATGGTGAAAGGAACCATCATATCCAAATTCCAATGCTAAAACAAGAGTATGTTTAATAGATAACACAACTATTAACTGGCATATTGTCATTCCATTTACACTAAGGTTAAAAAAAATTATGGAACTGAAATTCAAGGCAAGAACCCATCTGATTCAAAGAAAAAGCAAAAGAGTTGAAAACTGGAAACAAATAAATAAAAATAAAAATAAAACTGGATACTTGATCTAGCTAGTTGGTTGGCAAAAGTTGAAATGCATGGGTTTGGGTCTAGGAGCACCAAAGCAAAGACTATTGAAATTGGAGCAATGAAATGCTCACAATTTCTGATGAGCAAATTGGAAAACTCACGCAATATTTATTTTCATTTCTCCAAGATATTTTCTTTTTACTGAAAATAAAAATAAATATAACTTTTTTATCTCCCAAAACACTTAAAATATTCTCAAAACATCCCAAAATATCATTTTTCCACCATCTTTCCAGAAATGCATAGGTTTGGGTCTGGAAGCATCAAAGTGAGACTATTGAAATTGGAGAGATGAAATGCTCATAATTTCTGATGAGGAAATTGGAAAACTCACGCAATATTTGTTTTTATTTCTTCAAAATATTTTCTTTTTATCAAAAATAAAAATAAATGTAACTTTTTTATCTTCCAAAACACTTAAAATATTCTCAAAACATCCCAAAATACCATTTTTCCACCATCTTATATATATATCATTTCACATTACAATTATATATACATAAATAACAATATAAAATTAAATTTTCACCCCCATTAACCAAACAAAAATGTACTGATTCGACATCTACAATATAATTTGTCTCTGTCCAATAAAATCAAATATACAATTTCAATCCAACATAATATCTAACAAATTCCCAAAACAAAATTAAACATACATCATATTTCCTCAACCCACTCTCCAAAATATTTTTTTCAAAACACCAAAATAAAACCAAACACTATCTCATTATTTCTCTTCGTTGTTCTTATTTCCGATCTAACAACATCAGCATACACAGTTTTTTCAAACTTGTAACTTTTAGCATATGCTCGTTCCGTCCCAATTTCCCTTTTTTTTGGGGGGGTGGGAGGTGGAGACGTTCCATCCCAATTTCAAATAGGCATAGTTTTAAACGAATGTTAAAAGGTGAAGTTTTGGGGTTTATCTATCTTTTGCTGTCAAGATAATTGCTGGGAGTTAGTAGCATCACATCACTACTTTAGACAAGAGGATATCTTTGAAAGAAAAATATCATTCCATGAACTAGGACATTGTTTGTGGACATTATGGAAAGTAAATAGAAGAATTCAATTTAGGACGGAGGGAGACATACTTACAAAAGATAAAACTTGTCAAACAAGACCCTGGTGATGATTTCAGACTTGATTGTTTTTCATATACTGCAATATTAGTAGAGGGGCAGAAAAAGTAGAAATACTTCCGGGATAAGAGTCCATCCAGACGACTAATGTCTTTCTTCAGAGAGATATTTTATCTTTTACTCCAATAATTAGTATAAAATGTGGAAACTCAACTAGCCCTCAATCTACTTAAGGGATCATGGCTATTTGTTCTTATCAAAACTTTAATCTCCAGCAGGGCTCAAACCAAGGAGAACGAGGAAAATTAGACAAAAATAAGAGAAGTCATTTCTTTATCAAAGTCCTCAGGCCAACAAGCTGCAGGAGTAAGTAGCTCAACAATGCCCACCAAGAAAATTTAGCAAGAGAAGTTGGGGTCCAGAAAGTATGATATCATCCACGATTATGCATTTATATATTCATCAACAGAATGACTTCAAGTTTTCCATTTACCATCATTTTCAACCTTAAAATCGACGGTCAATATGATATAAGACTGAAGAAACAAAAACTTCTCTACATTAGGCAGAGGGAACCATTCTGGTCCTGAATAAAAGCTTTCTGTAGCAGAACTACGGATAGATTATTATGTCTAATGGATCCAAAAAAGCACATAGTAGAGCCCCTCTAAATTAGTGCTGAATAGTCTCTGTATATGCCTTGGTTTTGCCACTTAAGCTAAACCTGGCAAGGGCTTTCTTTGTACAAGAACAAAGTTAAGGCCCAAAGGACAGATGAAACTGAGCTATATATCCACTAATGTTATCTTGAATTTGTTTGCCAAAATACTAAATTTGCTTAAAGGCATCAATATTCAACTTGGCACAGATAGTATCACGGAAACTCAAAATATTCTAAGAGATAAACTTACCGTGCATTTTCTTTTGAGGACAACCATAATTCTCTGTACTTCTTTGTAGGAAAGTTGGCCAGTTTCAGAGGCTCAGGACCATGAAAACCCCTCTCTAACTGTTCAAAAACAAAGACAAACGAAACTCCTTTAAGTTAAAGTAGTTAGACGTGATCTACAGCAAAATAGTCTTTTGCTGGATATAATAAAACAAGATTCTCAAGTAAGAGTATTGTAGAATGAGACGACATGTGAGCAAAGAAACTTCCTTAAAAGGAGGATAACATGCCATTTAACACAACTTGTAATCTAGTGCAAGTTGGTCTTACTGGGCTGTCATAAGTTATGCAGTAACACCTACAAGTGTAAATCATAAAAGGGACAAAAGAAATGATATATTTCAGAATGAAGAAATGAAATTCCTTCCAGAATTTCTCAGACAAGAGGAGACTTATACAACTGAACATGAATCAAACTTAACCACTAATTCCAATTGTACTACGAAAACATGAAAAAATGCACAACAGAATTCAACCAGCCGATAAAAGGCGGCCTAAAGACAACAAACACAACCTGGACATGGAAAACAGTGTAACATCAAAATATGCAAACAAATCAAAAACAGATTTAGGAGTACAATGAAGTAGTGAAAATAATGCTCACAATGCTAAGATCAGATCTAGATGCTCTGGCAAAAGACCTCCTGGATGCACTCATTTGTATTCGAGCACAAATGAGCCTTGTGCACACAAACACTATGAACAGAGTGCTCATAGAAAATCCAATCACTGTCATCACCAAATTTATTCCTGAGGATATCATTTGCACCCTTTCCTGAGGTTGCTACCTCACTATTATCAAAATCCCGACTCAGCTTTTTGTTTGTTTCTGCTTCTGTACTGTACTTCTGATGTCCCTACTTTCTAAGTATTATTTTTAGTGTCCCACAACTGTAAATCCCAGAGAATTTCAAATCTTGCACTATTCATAATAGCTAAAAGAAGCCCTCCAACAATCTATGGATCAACACATTAAAGGGACTAAAAAGGACTGCATCTTTAAACCATCAAAGCATACCCCCTCTTATTTTCGCACTTCAAAATCCAATCTTTACTCATATAGCTCCCTCTCCCTCTCCCTCAACCCTCTATGTGAATATATATGCCAATGTGCGTATAAAAATACATGTGCTGTGTCGACCTTACATTTACTAATGATGGTGGTGGAGAGAACCCATAACAGGATTGGGCTAAGGCAAAGTGTAAGGAAGCCCCATGGTGGGAAATACAAGCATAAAAAGACAGATGTAGGAGAGAGATAGATTACAGTGTGACTCACGCAGGTAAGAGACAAAGACACCTTGACGGCAAGTTTAAGCAAAAAATCAGAGAAAAAAGGATTCTAATAAAAAAGAGAGTGAAGAAAAATTGCATCTCAGAACAAACAATATGAGACAAGGAAGCAATAAATTCATTATTTAGTGCATTTTTCATTGGTGCTAATTATTGATTTGCTGGTCATCTCCACCAATAAAAGATAAGAATGAAAAAAGTAAAGAAGAAAAAATTATTGATTTGGGGTAAGAGTTTCAAAAGTAATCCCAACCTGGTGATATGATAATGATCCATTTGAAAAAAAAAAATTAAGTTTGAATTTAGGGTTTTTGGGTTCGGTTCAAATTAAGTCAAATTTAAAAATGACCCAAGTAAAAAGAAGAAAAAAGATTGGGTTGTTTTCAAATTAACCCATGTAACTCAAAAAAAGATAAGTGGGTGATATAATAATTCAACCTAACACAATCCAATTCACCTAAAAATTTTAACTAATTAAAATAAAATATATCCAAAAATATAAATTTTGAAAATCCAATTATAATTTATAAATTTACAAATTACAATGATATTATTAACAAATAAGTAATGATACTTCCATTCTTCCAATTCAAAATCGATTGACTAAATCACCAAACATAACCCTCCTCACCTCCTGTTACAAAAAAATAGAGAAACCTCAGCTTCTTCTGCTGCCGTGCGATGGGTGATCACCAAACATAACCCTCCCACCTCTTGCTCCAAAAAAAACAAAGAAATCCTAGCCTTTTTTGTCTCCATGTGCTCCTATCGCACTACTACTATCTGTCGTATATCCCCTTAATTATTATGTCAAATTTTAAATTTTATTGTAGATTAAATTTCTACTCAATTATGAGGTTGAAATTTATAAATAGGAAAAATAAAATAAATAGATCAAGTTGGGTCTGGTTTATCAGGTTGTTGGATGGTCTGACTAAATATCAAGTCAACTTGAGCTTGATACAAAATTTTGTGGGTCATGTTAGGATTAAATCTTTTGAGTTTAACATCATGTTGTGTTAGGTTTGAGTTTGGTATTTTTATATTATGCTTCTAACTCAATCCAACTTGAATCCATCCAACCTGCACGAATTGACATTCCTAATTTATAGTATGTGGCTTTGGAAACATGACATGTGGGGACAAATTGTAGGTGGTTCTCTCAACAATAATATATTTAAAGAATAATTTGTGCAATTTTATTCGTCTTTTTTTTAGCCTCCAAAACTTGTGATAACTTCATAATCACAGGTGGAGTGTTATTCTGCTGACTATGATTCACATTATAGAATATATTCAGCAGCCCTGTTCTTGCCGTGTACTATTTTTCTATTTTTAGGATGTTTCTCATTTTAACTTTAGCTCTAACATATTCTTATAAAATTATTAGTAGAACATTATTCGTTCAAACATTTCTTTTGGGAGCATATATTTCGTTAATACAGTTTTGGTGAGGAAATATGACAAATTAAGAAAAATGTCTAATATTTGGATCTAGTTGGTGTGAATTTGTTAAATTAGGCTACCTAAATTATATATTGCCTATCAAATGACAATCTATATGTGCGCATCCTTTTTATATTTGATGTGGGTGTTGGAGGATTTTTCTGAGGGCCAACTTCAATGATTCTAATTACTATTATAATTTCAGGAAATTTAAGAATTGACTCAACTCGAACCTCCTCAATTCGAGCCCTCCTTCTCGACCTAATACTTAATTGAGAAAAGATTACTCTAAATCACAACTCAAATTTTCTGCAACGTTCCATCTAATTTTAAAAGTAATAATATTACTAGTTCATAAAATAAAAGAAAATTTGTCATTGTTATTCCTAAAGTAGGTCTTTGAAATTAAACTTCTTTGATGGCGAAGCCCTTTTGAGAAATAATGAAACTAATGGTGTATTAGTCAAATTTTAGTTCTAAAATTGGTTAAAAATAGTGTGGCTTAATCATCTGAAGTTAATTACAACATTAAATATGACAACGCTGAAATTTTTCATATTTTATTTTTGGAATTAATATCCAATTAAACCAAATCCTACTAGCATGTGAATGCATCAAAAATAATTTCATTGTATTTTGAAAGAATTTTTCCAAAATCTATTTATACTATGTATAAAGTGGAACCTCAACAAAATTAACTTCATTTAAAATAATGATAAGATATTTTTTTCTTATCTCCTCTTTAACATTTTTTTCTTTTCTCAATTTTACATTTTCTTTATCTATTATTTTACTTTATGGTAACTTTCTTTTTCATTTTATTTATCCCAAAAATTGAAATAAATATTTAGAAATATTTATAAAAGTTGCAATATTCAAAAAACAAGTAAATATATATTTCTAAATATTTTATACTATAAAACTTTATCATGCATACAGAATGTACTGAATCACTAATTTTAATAAAATCCACATTTATGGGTTGATAAATGTATGATCCAAATTGGAGTAGCCATGTATCGTAAAATTTCATATCAAACCAAAATCATGTTTTTATCTAAACGAAGTAGGTATATATATCTGGAAATTCCAATTGGAGATCAAATACCAGTCAAAAAGAAGTTAAATTCCACCAATAGATATTGATCACTTGTCCTCTGCAACCAAACTTTTTCAGTCCGAGTTGACCAGTTTTTCTTGGTTGTACACCGGATTCAAACAAATGCTCATGCCACACATAGTCGCTGTCGGCTAGCTGACAGGGTGCGAATCGATCGACTCGATTCATGAGTTATATAAACAGAATTCAAATTATTTCGACTTTAAAATTTGAATTTGATTTTTATTTTGAGTTTATTTCAGATTATTTGTATTTGGGTCATGAAAATTAAATATTATTTTTTAATTTTATCATGTATTTAAGAGAAAATTTGAGCAGGGAAAAGTCAAGAAAGTGTCATTCATAAATATGTGAATACTAAAAGATTCAGTGACAATCGGTAAGAAAACATAACATCATCTTCTTAGAACCCAATTCAACATCACAATTGAGCTAAGCAATACCGGATGATTGGATTGGGCAATAAAAAGTGGTTCAGTTATTTTATTTCCAGATTGAGTGTAAATTGAGTGCAAGTTTGTAGTTGTTTACAACGCATTTGATAATTCGAGTTTAATTAAGTTGAGGTCAAATTTTCATCGACTCAAACCTCAACTCAAAATATGAGGCTCATCAATTTCGAAATCAAGTTCGAGCCTTATATATATATATATATTCCAAGTTTGAGTCTGAAAATTTCTCCCGAGCTTGGCTCAATTATACCCCTATTCTTAAAATTTCTGAAAAATTGACATTAAAAGTAATCCAACTATACACAAAGAGTTAATCGTGATTAATTATTAATCTACACACACATGATTGAGGATTGTCACATGCTGCTCATAAATAAAAGTATACATTCATTATACACGCTCTTTTCCCGATTATTATTGTTTTATTGATACGACTATAGTACTATAAAGTATGCAAAATCAAATACTAAAGAAAATAATTAATAAAATCCAAACAATGAGTTAGAATAATGTTGAGGCTCATGACTATAATAACTTTTAGTATGTTCAATTATATTATGGCATATATACTTGTTTTGAAGTGATTGGCAATAATAAGGATTCTGCAAAAGTTGGACCACTAATTAATGGTACATTAGAAATAGAATCTCCATGTGAGGATATGTATATTTTTTGACAGAAAATCAAAGTGATGATATTGCACTTTAAGTATTTGTTTTAGCACTCCATATTATGTAATTCAGCACATAAGAGTGCATATAATAAAGTTTTAAAGTGTATTATCATCATTCAAAAGCTGTGGACACAATTATGATAGAATATTTTGTTTGATCGTACCAAGAAAACACATCACAATATTTAAAATATTTATCAAAGATACTTCTCTTCTATACAACTCATGGCATTTTCTTTATTAGATGTCAGGAAATTGTAAAGCAGCACTATGCTTTATGTGTGGGCTAAAATTTTATAGTTAACACTAAATAAAATTAGTATATATTTGTTTTTTGTGCAATACTGTAACTTTCTTTAATAATTTTAGTGTATTCATTTAGATTTTCAAGAGAAGAAGAAGAAGAAGAATTGTGATGAATTAAAGGAATTGCAGAAAAAGAAAAAATTGAAGAGAGAGAGAGAGAGAGAGAGAGAGAGAGAGAGAGAGAGAGAGAGAGAGAGAGAAGACAAAATAACCGTATTATATTATTATCTTTTAAAATAGGATTAATTTTGTAAATTTATAGAAAACATACTAAATTAGTTATTAAGAGTCACATATTTTATAAACAGTATCGATATAGATATATAGTAAAACAATATGCTTCATTATTATTATTATTATTATTATTATTATTATTATTATTTTTGCATTTGCATTTGCCTTCAAGTTTTAGAAAACTCTAATTATTATTTTTATTTGCACTTGCCTTCAAGTTTTAGAAAACTCTAAATTTGGTGAGAGAAAATCTCAAAGGTCAAAATCAGTCCTTTTGGGTTGCAAATCCACTACCATTGAAGATGATTTAAAACCATTCATTTTGGCCACATAGTTAATGACCCAATATTGACTAAAAAATTAGTATTTTTAGAAAAATTTTAGGACACGTATCAAATGGTCCGTATTTCACTGGCATGTGCGTGGTAGCTTCATTGCAAATAGAAACCAATATCTTTTTATTTGTTTGTTTGTACTTTTTTCCATATCATGCCTATGACCGCCTTATTCATCACAAATTATAGGTTCAAACTTTTCTTTTTCTTTATTTTTTTTGATACCTAAGTCCGATAACTAAATTTCCATATGAACATATGATGGATTCCACTTCCACTTAATCAGCTTCAAGATTTATTTAGCAGGAAGCAACCTTCGTTTAGGTTGCAAAAAATAAAAAATTAAAAGTGATGAGAATCTAATTCTCATCACCACAAAAATTGTATATTATTTATAATTGGAGTTTGTAGCACTCAATTCGAAGAAAAATAATAATTATTTAAATACGATCAATTAATCTACCACCGCTAAATAATAGTAATTATTTTTGGTCTTTTTCTGCATCTTAATCATATTTTTTAAAGGTTTGGACTGGTTGCAGTTAAGTTTAATTGCCCCTAGGATTATTGCAACATTAATTAAGTGCAGGTAACATGAGAGACTTGAAAAGACGAGTCCCAGATTTGTATTTCCCTTTGAAACAATTAAACAAACATCATAATCAATGGCGCCAAGAGTGCCGAACAATTAATGTAGTAAAATAATGTGTCACCGGTTTGACTAATAAACATGGACATTAATTACCAATGTTTGCAATTTGTATGTATATAATTGGGACTTAACATTATACAACTGTTGCGTTAGAATTTAGAAAGTTAAACATATGTCTTGTTCGAATATATTGATGTCCTCCTGCTAGCTTAATTATCCATGCTACCCCTTTTTAATGTATTATTGCATGAGTTGCCTAAAATGTTCCTAACTTTTTTTTTAAAAATATTTCTGACAACTAGAAGTTATACAATAATTATCATATGTATTTAACCTATTTTATTAGTGCCAAATGGTTATAATTTTATTAGTGAAAGCTGTTGAGTTTGAATTCAGAGCCTTGGCGAACCCAAAATAATGTATGCCGCTAGGAAATTTTGATGGATTTTTTTAATCATCCAAAACGTTTCTCAATTTTCATGATATTTCGCTATTATTAACACTTAAAAAAATAACTTTCAGGATCTGGTCGCTTTGCCCATTTTCCCACTCAAGTTTTAGAAATAACTCGTCGCCCCCACCATTTATAACTTAACATAAGAAAATGGAAATGGATGATAAGCGGCCTTCGGGATAATGATGGCGTCCAAGTTGCTTTTTTAAAATGTAATGATAAAAGTTCAACCCCAAAAATATCTCCAAAGAAGTGCCCAATCAAGCAATGCTATTCTTTGGCATAAAAAATATTATTTGTGTACTTATATATATTTGGGAAATTTATTTTAGATGGGGAGACAAAAAGAAGTAATCGATCAGGAGATGGTCCAATTTTGTTTTGCATCAATAGAATAAAAAGTCACATAAACAAAAATAAAAATACGCATCGAGAGAATCAAACCAATTCCCAAATGACATATTTTAATTTTATAGATGCTAATGCAAGAATGAGTTCAAATTGAGAATGTGCTAAATGCACATGGTTTTCGTACATAGAACACTAGAAAACACCAGTTTCATTGACAAACAAATAATAAATTTTTTTCTAAATTTATTTAAAATATTTCATAATAAATTTTACTTTTTTAAAGTGTACGATCTTCTTTTAAAATGGTCTTTTTAAATATTTGAATAAGTTACTAGACTTGTTTTTAAGTATTACAATTTTAAAATTTAAATGGGTTAAAACAAAAGAATTTATTGAGATTTTGCTATTTTTTAA
Organism: Jacaranda copaia; assembly: GCA_014898725.1. NCBI lineage: Eukaryota > Viridiplantae > Streptophyta > Magnoliopsida > Lamiales > Bignoniaceae > Jacaranda > Jacaranda copaia. Next base: position 61,817 of record JACGDI010002852.1, read on the forward strand.
GAACTTTATAAGATTTGATATCTTATATATTTTGAGATTAATACAGATATATATTCTACAATTTTATTAAATATTTTATAAATTTTCAAATATTTTATAAAATACTTTTAAAAATATATTAAATTCAACTAAATACTCACTAAATTTATATATTCGTTTCATACGGTCAAATTGTTGAGATCCTGATCCCGCTGAGTATCAAATTAATTATCAACTTCAAATTAACCAAAGTAAGTAGCGTCAAATTCTTTTAAATGTTCTTTGCGATTTGTTTGGATTGTGATTGGATCTTTAAATCATCAAAAAACACATTAACAATTTCACCCGCCACTTGGGGTCATAAATCCACATTATTTTTGTCTCTACCCCTAACCACCAAACAATAAGATATATGCAATTTTGCTTAACGTGACTCCTTGAGTCAATTTAATATAGTAATTAAAAGGAAAAAAAAAAAGAGTTGGTAATTATTTTCGTAATTAAGACTCTAATTACCTTTGACTTGCCATAGATCCAGAGACTATTATCTGTTTAAAGATTAAGTTGTCATATTCAAACTTGATGTGATTAACAATCATAAATATGGAAAAACTTTTGATTATCTTAATTAATATTAAATTAAATTAGTGAAATTGATTTACTTCTTCTTTTCTTTTCTTTTTAATTTTTTTGAGTTGAGCGATCAAAAACTCGTAAAATGTAAATATAAATTAATATCAAATTAATAATTTATTATAAACAACAATCACTAAGAATAATAATTATAATAAAAGTAAATAAATACCCACATTTATATGGAGAATCCAAACCAACGGTTATTTTTGGTGTCTCAACTTTGCCACAAAAATTGGAAAAAAAAAAAAACCCATCAACCAACCATTCACACTCTTGTCGCATACTTTTACCAAAGAAAATTTAAAAATAAAAAAGAAAAGTGTAAGGGTAATAGTGGCACAAAAACTTGTTATTAAAAACTAATATTATACACTAATAAAAAAATACGCTTCCTTTTTTGGACATCTTTTGAATTTCATGAAATAGATTGGCCGGCTTGTTGTTGTTATATTCTATATCAAACATATCATTATCTGAGGTTATTCAAGCTTATAGCGGCTATTACACCAAATTAAATGATCCCTTGAGGTGATATGTATATTATAAATATTTTTGATAAATAAAATAATTTAATGTGTAGCCTTTTCAAATATACATATATATACGCACACATATATTCTCAATTGTTGCAATGGGCTGGCAAACGAGAAATTGGCTGTTCAATGCGATATCGTAGTTTGAAGAAATGAACGACTGTAGTGCTGGTGCAATAAACAGCCATGACGTTCTTGGAATAATTTGATCCACAAATTGGCCCATCCGGGCATCTCTCTCCGGTTGCAGAGGTGCAGTGTATCCCTATCAACACCTCACTTTTGTGATGTGGTGAGCCGGTGCTTGATTTTTGATCCAATTTGTACAAAATTTGTTGTCCATTTGAATATATTTTTAGAGCCCAATTTTATTTCAACGCATTTTTAAATTAAAAAAGTAGTTATGATTTAAAAATGAAAAGTAGAATTCTGTTTGGATATTTTTTAGGAAAGTAATAATTAGATTAGATTTAGGGTTGAAAAGTTAGTTGATTTGTAATTTTTTTTGGGTTGAAAAAGATTTATTTTTTAAAGTAGATGTATATTTTATCAATTTTAAAGTAATAGTAAGTACTTTATATTAAATCAAATCCGAATTTGATTGATGTAGTAATAGGATGATACAATAGATTTAGAAAAAATTTGAAAATAAAAATAAAGAATATTTTGAATGAAAATAGATAAAAAGTGATAGTTTTCTATTTTCATTTTGTGTTGAAAATGAAAAGGGGTAGTGAAAACATAAACAAAAGGGGTGAGGCATCAATTGGTCAAATCTTAATTCAAATTAGATTTGAACTCAATTTGAAAATTAAAATTTTTAATCAATTAAAATATTCAAACTAATATCTAATTATAAATATCTAAAATACAAAATAAGTGCATCGGATATGTAATCAAAATAATTTGATCTGTTTAATATCTGAATTTAAATTTCAGTATTTTTTTATTAAATTAATACTTTATATATAATATTAGTAAATTTTTTTAAATAAAATCTATGTATTATATCAAACTAATGTCTACGTTATGCTATCGATATTGAGCTTTAGCTAAAGAGATTGAAAGAAAAGAAAAGAAAAATTAAATATGATAATATATAATATTTTACCTATGAATTAATATAATATGAACTAAGGGCTTACATCTAAATACTTAACTTTTAGTCAATATATGATAAAAAGTTGTCAAAAACTCAAATCTAATGCAAATTCCTTTGTAAACACAATATGTATTTTATATAATTGAGAAGAAAAAAAGAAAGAAAAGATATTTGTATTTTTTTGTCGAAATTTGAATATCTATTAAATTCTAATATGATATTAATTAATATAAATTTTAAAGGATATTAAATTAATTTAAATATAAATTTTAATAATCGAATTTAAATCAAAGTAATGCTATTTTGATTTAAATTTAATCCATTGATGTTTACATCCCTAACTAAATCTTCCAACATTGTCCATGCATAATCTTTTACCTAAAAAGAAAGACTCCATTAATTAGTTCAGACATTTCATCGGATGCAAACACCCCACATATTACAACCGTCAGCCCATTCTACCCACTACGCCACTATTCACCTCTTATTCTATAGGCTTGTGTTGACCTTCAACCCTTCAAGCACTTCTACTTTTACGGATTCAATTATTCTTTAGCTTGGTGGCCTTTGTTCTTGCTTGTTGGTTGGTGTCACTTGACTTGTTCAATAATTTCTTTTAGGGTTAGTTATACAGATCCCACGAGGCTTGGCCTATTTATAAATAAATCTAAGTTTTGGAGAAATTACACATATTTTTATGAGGTTTTGCTCCGTCTTACAATTTTGAAAGTTCGTCAAGCTCCATAAAAAAAAATACTGACATCATCAAAAAAAATTATATGAAAATCTGGAAAAGCCCTTAGGTTACTGTTATGGTTATTTTTGAGACAAAAATAACTTTGGATCTACTTGTAATAATTTTAAGATTATAAGGTTTTATTTGTTGATTTTTTTTGTAAAGCATTACAGATGGCAGTTTATCAAAATTTTCAATAATGTTGATTTATTTAATCATTGATTTTACATTTATAAATATAATTTTTTATCCCCTTAATAATTTTTTTTTTTTTTTGGCAAATGGCCTATATACAACATCACTTTTACTCCCGTAGAATAATGAAAAGCTTATTCAAGTTGAATGACCCAATCTGGTCTGAAATACAAATTAAGACACATTGCAAATATCTCCTTGAACTTTGAATAAAACTATATAACATGTTAGAAAGAAAGGTTGAAATTTGTACACCAACTATAAATATTGCAAAAGTTTTACATTTCAAACTCTCAAATATGACAAGTTTGATAAATTCATCATTCAAATACTGCAAAAGCTTAAAAAAACTTACAACTTCATCACCAAAATACTTACATAATATTTTCAGCAAGTTATCCAGCAAGACAATAAAAACATCCATTGTAGGGTTCCCCAATAATTATAAAATAGCATACCCCAATATAGAGTTTTTCAAATATTTAGATTAACAAAAGAAACAAAAGGACAGGTTTAAGCAACATCTCAAAATTGTCCTCTACCCCCCATGTACACATGTGCCACAGCAGATTATTCTTCAACCTTGAATAAAAAGCATGCCTAGCCCACAGCTGAATAGGAATTCCCATCAACCAATCATGTGTAGCTTGCCTATGCTCCCTGATCTTATCCATTACCCAATTAAAACCTTGGGCATTGTAAGAATGTGCAACCATCCAAAAATATTTTTTCTAGTGTTGTATAAAATTTGCATAAATATGCCTACAACACTTCCTATTTATTGCATTGGGAGCAAGCTCAGTTATAGTTTCAATGAGGCCTTACCAATAGAAAAGAAGAAGTCACAAATAATATCACATAAACTTTTTAACTTTATAACAAATAACAAAAAAAATCATTTAGTTACTTCCAATACTACAATTACCCCCTTAATGTAAATTCAAGATTACATTTATCCCCTTAAATTTTGAAAAGCCTAACAAAAACCAATAAAACCTTGCATGCAAAAGACAACACTTGGAAAAGCCTACAATTTTGTAGATACATATCAAGAAAACCCTTAACTTTAACAAACATAAAATGCACATCCATCAAATAGTTGTAATCCTACCTTTACCCCCCTCAAATTGTACATATGTAACAAACAAACAGTCTGAAATGCAATCATTTTACATACTACATCAAATCGATATATGATATTACATTTACCCCCTTAAAGGTTTACAGACCTAACCAAAAAGACATTTAAGTATATAAAAAATAACCAATAAAATCATTTAAGTTGCAAAAAGACTATAGAATATAGGAATACCTTATGTCTATCAGTCATGAAGGTTCAGGGCTTGTCATTATTGAATCCTCCAAGCATATCCCTCAATCACTCAAAGAAAAATCCCTAACTCTCCTTGCATTCAATTTCAATAACTGCAAATGCAATTGAAAACAGCCCATTGTTTCCATCAAGACTCACTGCTGCTAGTAGAATCCTCCATAAGGCCCCTACAGGTAACATCCATCAAATCCTAGAAAGGGCCCACATCTATCTCTTTCATACCTTGATAGAACTTAAAACATATGCTGTATAGACATATCATCACATACTATCATCTTTTCCTATAGCCATTATGCACCAAATCATGCCAAAAAATGAAAAGCAAATTTTCAAAAGAAGCTACATTGCTTAGCATACCCTTGGTATCACCAATCAATTTTTTGTAAGTGTATGTGTCAGGATCTACATTTTCAATCTCGTAAGTGGAGTTAGAACCCATATTTGTAACAAAAAATTGAAAAATATAAATTACTAAATGTAGTAAAACATTAAATTTACCCTCTTCTACTTTTATGATATTCATATAAAGACATTTTATTGTTTATAACAAATAGAATAGTCCCAGATTTTGTTACAGCAAAAATTAGTCCACTGACATCAGTTTTAGTATACTGTTCATCAGTAAATTGAAAGCTATCAACATGCATTGACTAAATCATATTTAAAATACCTATTCAAGTTCATTTTTGGTGTAAAAATAGAAAACCCACAAAAGATAGAAAAAAATATCCATACATTATGATAAAAAATAGAAAAAATCGGTATTTATTGATAAATTTCAAAGAAATATAAAACATAATAACAAGATCGTACAAAAATAACAAGTTTTGGAAGAAAAAAACATACCTTTTTGAAAGTTGTAAACCGTACTCTTTTCAAACTTCTTCCTTCAAAGTGACTCCAATGGCCACCAATCAACGTCCAGAATGGAGAGGATAACGACGTGTTTGAGAAGAAGATGGGTTTTGGGAATGTAGGCTGATGGTTTTTCTTGGGATTTTGAGGTTTTTTCTTTGTTTGTGAAAATGAGAAGAATGAGGAAGACAATCTATCTTCCTCTCTGCTTTATTGCCCTCAGAAGGGCATTTTAGTAATTCTAACAGGTAAGGGACAATTTTGTTTTTGGCAAATTTAAATCTATTTTGTTTTTTTTAGACAAGGGTGTAATAGTCATTTCACTCAAACCGTCCACCTTAACGGCTATCTGTATGCTCTAGGGGGATTTTGGTAATTTTTCCAAACCTTTGAACCTCATTGTAAATAGGCCAAACCTCGGGGGGTTTGTGTAATTAACCCTTTCTTTTATTCTTAAATCAACCTCATTAAGATAAGGTTGTAGCTTGGTTAGCTATGGACACAATCTATTATACCTCAAATAACTATTGAGACTATTCTTTTGGATAATCACTAATACAATTTTGTTACAACTCAAATAACTGTTTAAACAATTTTATTACAAGTCAAATAATTATTGAGATAATTCTACTACAACTCAAATAACTCCTGATATGAATGAATTTGTAACCACTATAAGAGCCATCCACTAGCTAAATATATTTCAGCTTAGCAATAGAGACCTCCTGCATCTCCATCAATATAATCTTCTGCACACCCCCGCCGGAAAAGAAGAAAAAAAACCAAGAAAACCCCTCTAACTAATTCCAAAATTAAAATATATCTACGAGCACTATTAGAAAACAATATCGGTAAAGTTTGATTGTACAACTCCTGTTTTTTATTTGCTTCAATTTTTGTGGCTTATGATATTTTTATGGCCGATCAACACAATATCGTGAACCAAATTGATTAATAGATGAAATTGTTACAAGGTAAACCATTTTCTACCAAATTTTAGCTGACTTGATTAGGATATAAATAGACTACTTAGAACTTTGTACTTGACAGAATGCAAGAAAAAATTATTTCATTATTTTGAGGACAATCTTGTTATTTTGATAAAATGTTGAAGGTTATTTTTTGAAATTGTATCCTGAATCTTAATGTTGCTAGCTGAACAAATGAGTAATGAATTAAAAAGGGTATTGCACTTTCAATTCATTAAAGCAAACAAATACATAAATACCAATTGAAATACATAAGTTACACTTTCCTTTTATTCTTTTAATATATAATACACTTTATCAAACCAACAAAACAAACCAAAAGAGTAGAAAAAAAGAAAGAAAAATCAACACATTATATACATTTAAGTTTTACAAACATTATATACATTTAAGTATTTATAAAAGATCGTAAACTTTTATCCGACATAAAAAATATAAAATATCACAATAATAATAGAGAATAAATAGGTATTATAGCCATTTCGAATTTTCGGAAGTCTATTTAATTGTAAATGACTCCTTTTGTTCGTAGGTCCAGTGCCATTCGGTGCCGCCACAATCACATTTGGTGTTCTAATTTTGAACCTCTCAAGTCTCAACTCATCACCCACTCCTCTTCGATTGGTTGCTCTCACGCTCAGGTTTCGAGTCATGGTCTGGGCCTTCTTCATTTGCTTCTTCCTCTTCAACACATCTCCCTTTTCTTGAACAACTCGTTATAACTCATGAAAAATTTTCTTAAAAATTTCATGACAATCCTATAAATTTCCCCGAAAGATCCTAATAGACTTATAAGCCTCGGATCAACCCTTTTTTCCTGATTTCCATCGTAACATGTTTTGTGTTCTCGGGTAATTTTGGCTGTATGAGAGATCGTTTTCCATGCTTGAAGATGGATAGGTAGCATAATTTGATGAGTTCGCATGATATCTTGATGATAAACATGAGAAGTTTTCCATTGATGATACTATTTTAGACTCCAAATTCGATGAAAATAAGGATCATTTATTTATTTATTTTTTTGGTGAATGAATAGGTATCTTTTTTACTGGGGTGATAGGAGGAAATTATTAACAATGCTATGTAGATGAAAGAAAAAAGAGCGGCGGAAGGAGATATACATATAGACACACACATATAAAGCTGCAAAATCACTAGTGTACGCAAGGAAGCTGTGATTTGATGCATGTTTTTTTTTTTTTTTTTCATATTTGACTCAGTGGAAAAAAGACTTAGTCCATTGTACCCAAAAAAAACAAAAAAGAAACAAGACTCAGTCCCCCAAGCAAAAATGCAAACGGGGGCCCGCGTGATATTTTCTTTTATAAAAAGCGGAAAAATAATTCAAGTTTAAGTATATCCATGGCTTGTTTACTATGTGAGATATATTTAAATATTTTTTGACGTTTTGATTAATCAAGTATTTTTTGCAATGCTTGAAACCCATAATATGGAGATGCAAATACAAAATTTAAAACTGACAATGGGTTGGGTCTGAGACGGATTTGACCAATCCCACTACTAGCTCATAAAAAATTGAGTAGACTAAGACGTGTTCTAGAACTGCTTAATTCTAACACTGAACTCGGCCTGCCCCATCCCAAACTCGATGGATTAGACTTGTTTAACCCGCATCATCCACTAGCATAATTTCTGCCAGCTTACTAAATGCTAGCACAATTTCTCTTGTACAAAGAAAATGTTCATTTCCTGCAAAACTCAAATGAAAGATTTAGTCTCCTAATCACCCCAAATGATTCGGATTTGGCTTTAGGATCTCTACTCATTGCCATTCCTAACGAAATTATACAAAATATTGCATATAAAATCCAATTAAAAAATGTGATGTGACGATCAAATTTATTAAACATCTTTTATGTTTTATTAAAAGGATCATATTAGTTTTTAATTATGAATTGAATTATTAAAATTATCTATTCTTCTGAATGTATCCTCAAATTCATATACTTTAAACTATTTTACTAAATATAATTAATTAATAAGTAAATAATTGAAAACAACTTTTCTTAATTATCCTTCTAAATAATCTTTCGAGCCTTCATTACGTATAACAAAGTGAGCCTTAGGTTCTTGCATATGCCTAAAGTTTTTAGATATTGACTTTAATTTTAAAGTTGTCGAGCAATTATTGAATTTGATTTCTTGCGTCAATCAAAGTGAGTTGGATAACATTCCTGAGCAGGAAATTTTGTTTTTGTTTTTGTTTTTGCTTCTTTTTTAAGGACTAATTAATAGATCAAAGGCTGCTATGCGTGTGTGCTAGCTTGCTTGCGCGTTTGGTGGCTATTGGATGGACCATCAAGTCTTTGGTTCATGTACACCTCACCTAGACCTTTTCAAATTTCTAGTCATGGCCGTTTCTTGTCTCCTGTTTCTTGAGTATTTGGGTCACCCCGTTTCCATTTATACAGTGATATAACTACAAGGATTAATTATATATTCCATCTATAATTCCTTCCATATCTATACTATTATATATATATATATATAAAGACATTTTCTACCCACAAATAAAAGTTATCTCAACATTTTGTCATGTTTTTCAATTTTTACCCCTAAATAATACTAAAATATTAAGAAATTTGGTGGAATAATCAATTTTTTATTAAGGCTAAAATTGACAAGAATTTAAAATTGGGTAGTTGTGATACCAATTTTTGAATAACTCAAATTTACCCCTAAAATGTAATATCGACATCCTACATATTATAGGCATAATTATAATTTCTATACTTGATATGTAAGCACTGTCCCTAATCTTCGAAATTAGAAGTAGAGGAATAATAAACAAAGGCAGGTATTGGTTGTCTCGAGAAGTTACACAAGCCATGTTCTTCTCTTCTATACCACTAACCATATCAAATCACATAGCACTAAATCGAAAAGTGCTGTGTTTTGGTGATCTTTTTGAGTTCAACTATGTGTGGTATTGGTTTATTGCTTTCTTTTCTTTTTTTGTTTTATGATGTCATTTATCTATTAATATACTATGTGATTTGTGATTTCAGGTGGTACTTTTGGTTAAAATACTCTAGAATCAAAATTTAAAAGTGAACTTAATTAGACTCATTGCTTCTCCATTGAATAAGTGATTTTGTGACCTTTAGATAATCATTTAGTTATTTATTAGCAATTTTGTGTCACTTGTTAATAATTTCAACATACTGTCGTCAAAATCGTACTTGTTTGAAAGGTGTTCACTTATATATATATATATATATATATTTCACTTGGAGAGGCTCGAAACTAAATTTTGGTTTCCACCTCTTCTATTAAATTCTAATGCATTGCTTCAAATAAGTTAGTCTATGTGATTTTATATAAATTTTTTTTCACTTTTCTTCTCTTTTCACTATACTAATTGAAAAGAATGTTTGATTAGATTTTAAATCCTCTTTTACATTTATCAAAGTCATGTGAATTTTTAAAATTAATTATTACAAGTGTCTTAATTTTTCATGTTTCAACTTATTGTATATTTTATTGTGATCTTCAGAGTACTTTCACTAAATACATGTTTTTTAGGAGCTTGGCAAATTTGCATCTCACCAATCTTGCCCACGAGTGATAGAAAAAATTCATTTTTCCTTTCTATAAAAATTGTGCACACGGTTTCCGCGCGCATAAGAATTTCGTCTCTCTGTCCACCACCACCCAAACCACAATGCAATCCATTATCAAGAATTTCCAAACTTGCTGAGGAATTGGCAAAGGCTGTAGCAAAATTGAAGCTCTTTGGCCACTTTGCCTCCCGAACTTAAGAAATGCAAGTAGTGGATTATGGTGGATCTAAGGTCAGTCTTTTGGCCCAGATAGATTCTTTCTCCATACCTCACCACTCAATCTTTACAAGAGTAGAGAGACAGATTGTAGGGGTGTAGTATGGTATCCATGATAGCCTCCTGGGCAAAAGGGACTCTTAATGCCCTTTTTTCAAATTTGAGGCTGTGCGGATCAGTCACCAATTTTTTGGGATTTAACTTTTCTTCAATACACTTAATTTCTCTCTAATTATACTTAATGCACACTTAGATGATTGCCATGCCATAAATAAATTAATTTAATGGTTAATATGAATTTTCATTAACTACAATCTTAACTCAAATTAATAAATAATAAAGATTTTTTAATCGAAGAAGTTCAATATTCATTCCTCAAATTACTCCAACTTTCCATCACTCCAGCAAAATGAAAATTTAATCCAAATATCTTTCGTGAAAGCTTGTAGAGCCATTCATCCCACATGATGACTCTCCTTGAATCCATGGATCGTCATCACCAATCAACAATTCCACATGGTCATGAGAAAATAACTTCCCATACAAATGAACTATCAATAAAATTTATAAGGTGCATTAATTTAATACGGTGAATTTAACTAAAAGGCCAATATAGAGAAGGAATGAATGCACTGGACGTTTTGATAATTAATCAAGGATGATCGATCAACTTTATTTAGGAAATTGAAGATTTTTGAAACCAGTAAATTCTCCCGCACAGTTATGGCCTGTCATGTATTTTGTTTCATCCGGAGCCAAAAACAAGGCCGCCAGAGCCGCATCCACCTATTCCCCTTTAGCTCCCCCAATCCATTGACAATTCCAGCCATATCATCTCTAGCGGTGTTGGGGAATTTCTGAGCAAATTGCTCATCTGCTAGTGGTGTTGGAATGGGCGAAGGAGGAGAAGCAATTTGAAATCCATTTTTGATTGGAGTGATTAAAAAATTGGAGTAATTTGAGAAAAAAATATTAAGTTTTCTTAATTAAAAAATCTTTGTTGCCTTTTAATTTAAGTTAAAATTATGGTTAATGAAAATTTATATTAAGCATTAGATTAATTTAATTATAACATGGCAACCATTTAAATGTGTATTGGGTGTAATTGGAGAGAAGGATTATTGGACATCGATTAAAAAATAGAATTGAACTGGTATGTGAATCGGTCCGATTTTAAAAAAAAACCAAAAAAATAAAAAAAAAAACGTTCATTTTGATGAAAACCATCAAGATCGGATTGTTGGATTGTTGAATTGGTGAACTACTCACAGTTCATCGAAATCGGAGCGATTTTTTTATTTTTTTTAAATTTTTAATAAAATTAATTTTTTTTAAAAATTTTTATGCCTAGATACTAAATTTAAAGGTTAAGGTACAAGCTATGTAAAACTAAAAGTCAAAAATGCCTTATTAGTCAATTAACTCAAGTCTCTCATTCGCAATTTCCCATTCTTCTCTACTGCTCTACTGGAAATGGGAAACTTGATATAGTCAAAATTTATGCAATTAGATTTTAAACTTGATATATTCAAAAATTTGGATTGTAATATTAGAGAATATCATTTAAATACTTTATATTTTATATTTTGACATTTTATTAATTTTGAAGTAATATATATAATATAAATATATATTGTGTAATGATGATGTCATGATTCAATTGCGGTTTAATTATGGTTCAACTAACGGTTGAGCCAGTAAACTATGAACCGATAATTTTTTTGGTTCAATAAATGGTCCAATTTTTTAAACACTGGTATTGGAGAGAAGCAAAATCCAATTTTATGTGTATGTGTTTTCCTTTTTTAAATTTATATATGCACGAATGCACCTACTGTTCATTTGCATTTGAACCCATGATCTTATGTATAGAAGTATGGCAACAACACCCTTAATAAATTGATCAATATTGAATTGTTAATACGTATATACACCTTATTTGTTGTTTACTGCATTTTTTTTATGGAGTGGTGATATTTTAGGGCTCAACGTACATTATTGGCCACATTGATTCGTGAATTAATTAGACCATTATATACTGACCTATGTTCTATCAAATTTTAACTTGCCCGATTAGAATGTGAATGTCTGTGAAGGCTTTAAGCCTAAAAGGTTGCGAGAAAATAACGTTTTCATTACATTGAGGACAATCTTGCCATTTGGACAAAAGATTAAGGTTAGTCATTAAGGTTAAATTGGTATTTCAAGTTCTAATGTTACTAGCCGAGCAAATGTATAATGAGTTTGATGAGGTATGATGTTTAATATCCGTCAAACTAACAAATGAATAAGTACAAATAATTGAACACATAAGCTAATACTTTTTATTCTTCTGACACATATCACAACTTTTTCCAAAAAAAAAAAAAACGAAGTAATAGCGAAGAAAGAAAAGTCAATACATTATTTACATTTATGTATTTATAAAATGGTTGCAAACTTTTATTTGACATATAAAAAAATAAACATATCACAAAAACACTAAAAAATAAAGGGGTATTAGAGTCATTTTGAATGTTTGGAACTCTATTTAGTCTGCGTCTGACCCCCTTGATCCTTAGCTCCAGTGCCATCTGGTGCGGCCACAATCACATCTGGCGTCCTAATTTTGAACCTCTCGAGTCTCAACTCATCATCTGTTCCTCTTTTGTTGATAGCTCTCATGCTTAGGCTCCGGCTCATGCTCCGGGCCTTCTGCATTTGCTTCTTCCTCTTCAACGCATCCCCAACTTTCTTGAACAACTCTTCATGATTCTCATGAAAAATTTTCTTAAAAAATTCATGTCGATCCACATAGATTTCTCCAAAGGATTCCAATAGACCTAGAAGCCTCAGATCAACCCTTTTACCTGATTTCCATCGTATAATATTGTGTGTTGTTGTAAAGTTTTGGTTGCCCAAAAACTCGTTTTCCATGCTCGAAGATGAACAGATATCAGTATATGATGAGCTTGCATGATATGGTGATGGTAAACGTGGGAAGTCTTCCATTGATGATACTACTTTGGACTTCCAAATCCGATGAAAATGAGGATTTCTGTGAGTTAGGTGAATAGGAGGAAATAATCAATAATGTTTTGTAGATGAAGAAAACAAAGAGTTGTGGTGGGATATATATAGGTTTCTAAATCAGTGCCCGGTGTACAAGCAAGCTGTAATTTCCTGCTCTGTTCACGTTTTGACTTAGTGGCGCCAAAAGACTGGGTCCTCTAAGCTAAGGCAAACGCGGCGTGACTTGAAATTCCACGTACATTTTCTGGATAAAATCTATTCTACATTTGACACTTGTGATACCAATGTACGTAGTTTTGTAATTTTCGGTTGAATAAAATACGAAATTAATTGTAAGTTGGGCGGCCGTAAATAAATCTTATTGAATCGAATAAAAATTATTTATTAATTTAATTTAATTTTTTCAAAATTTTAAAATTATTTTTTTGAAAAAGAGCTGAAAATAGTTCAAGTTTTGATATATTATTCATGGCATGTTTACTTAGTATAATATTTTTGATATTTCATTATGTATTGGTTAATTATAAAAATAGTTCAAGTGTTTTCTTGCATAAGCCCATGATATAGAGATGCTCAAATGAAATTATAAAAATACTAGATAAAAATTCAACCTCAAAAATATAGTATAACAATAAAAACTACTGAACTTTTTTCTATTTTATTAAAAGGATAAGTTTTTCTTTTAACTGCTAATAGAATTACTAGAATTATTGATATTTCTGAATGCATCCTAAAATTTGTAAATTTTAAATCATTTTATTAAATGCAATTAGCCAACAATTCATTAATCAAACACAATTTTTTTTTTATCCTTTGAAATTATCATTCGAGCCTTCATTACATCAATCAAAATGATGAATATGTTATTAGGTTCTCTCATATGCCATAATTTTTAAGTTTATTGACCTTAATTTTAGAATTTGTCGAATGATAAAATTATTAGAGTTTTATTTCTTATGTAAATCAAAATGAGTAGGACAATATATATTTGCAAGTAGATTAATTTGTTTTGCTTAGTAGTAACTAATGAACTAAAGGCTGCTATGTGAATGCGCTTGCCTGCACGTTTGCCATTGGATGGATGATCATGTCTGTGGTTGGTGCAGAACCCACCTAGACTTTTTCAAATTTCTAGTCGTGGCCATTTCTTGCCCCCTGTTGCTTGAATATATACGTCACCACGTGTCCGTAAACAGAAAAAGAAGTTATTTTGAAAAATATTAAAAATTTTATTACTAGGATTACTTATGTATCCCCTTTATAATTCTATCAATATCTATACTATATTTAAAATGTGAGAACCGTAAAGATTTGTCATTTTATAGTTGATTATATTAACATTACTTTAAAAGATAATGATACATAGTTCTCTTTTATTTCATTGCCTCTCTCTAATTTCTTTTCTTCTTCCTATTATTTACTTTTTTTTTTCTTTCCTCTTCAATAATTTTATTTCATCTTAATTTTTTTTTTATGTATCCTAAAAATTTATTAGGGATGCAAACGTATCGAACCATCTCATTGCCAGCTTGTGAACCTAACAAGTTCTCTCATAAAGTATTTAAACTCGAGTTTGAAGAACTTGATCTCATGCTAAGTTCGTATAAGTTTTAAGTCGAGTTTGAGCCAAATAATTCTTGTTCGCAAGTTCACGAACTTATATCTTTTTTATAAAAGTATTTATATACAATAAATATAATAAAATATATTAATTTTAGATTTTTTTATAAAATAATTTAACTTTTTGAGTTTGAATCAAAGTTTAAACTTGAGCTTATAGCTTAATAATGAGTTTGAGCTTAATAAATTGAACTGAGTCGAGCCGAACCCGAATAAGGGTCGAGCTAATTTTCTTAGCTCGTCGAGCTTGAGTTTGTAAAATATGGTCAAAGTTTGACTTGGCTTTGCTCGTTTGCATCTCTAAAATCTATACTAAATGCATCGAAAACTTTAAAAAGCTAAAGGAATATATAAAAGAGTAATTGGACATTCTATTTTTTTCATCCTATAAAAGTTTTAGTACACACATTGAGTGTGCCAAAATTGTCAATTATTATAAATAACTAGTATAAATTTCATATTATGTACAATCGAATATTATGAGAACATAAGATTGTAGTTGAAGATAACAACCAAAAGGGACGTTTCAAATTTTTAGGTAAAGAAATTATCATTTTAACTTTGAAATTTTCAATTCCTTAAATTAAAGAGTCTTTCTAGGAGTTATTATAATTATTTATTTGAATTTCCTCAAATCAAGAAACTTTTCTAGGAGTTTTTGTGATTATCTTTTCCTTATTAACATTATATTAAGTTTTTTAGATGCAATAAGAAATGAATGTAGTTTTTTATCATTTTAATTTTTATGGTATCAAATAGATTTGGCATTAGAGCAAGTTGGGCCAGGTTTTTCCTAAATTTGAACGCACTCTGCACTAGAAAAAATATTTTAAAATTTATCTTGTTCCGTGAGTTTTAAGTTTGGAAATTCAACCCACCTCATATTAAATATATATAATGTGCAACAGCCCTGCTCTGTTTCACCTCGCCCTGCCCCATACCATACCTTTTTGTTGAGGCATGGCCTCCAATGTATCTATTAAAAAATTAAAATAAGAGAATTCATGTACATGTGAGGAGATTGAAAATATGAGAGTTTTTAGTGTAGTTAGGAAAGCAAGAAAAAAAAAGGGACTCCATGCATACATTCCATGGCTATCACAAATTTAGTGCTCTATTTGGAAGGTGCTTGCTTTGGATTGAGTTGCTACTTCAATTGAACACAAAAGTTCAAAATAAAATACGTATCACCAAAATTTTTAATTTAAATAATTTTATGATGACCCAAATATAATAGTTGAGATCGGGATCCACTGCTTTAAATGTTTTATTAACTAGTCACGCTGCAAAACTTCAAGCCAAACTTGAGTTTTTCATAACAAATTACAATTACCCAAGGTTTATACTTCTAAATCATATGTCTACATCGCTTATCATAGAGGCTAGTTTATTACACTCTATCAGTAAATAAGGATAATAACTACATTGTCTATACTACAAACCTAATATGCACTAAAAGAAAATTTACATACAATGGCACTAACTTAGTGATATTTTGTGTTATAATCAAAAAAATAATATAATAATAGTTGCAAAAGAATGCCTCTATAATTTAATATGTAGTGACATTTGGTTATTAAATGAAAAACAAGATAATGTCATTTGATTGAAAATACCGAGATAAATGTATTTTAAAGACATTTAATTATTGCCATGATTTTTTTTTTAGAAAAATACCACTAATATGTAGTTATTGTGTCATTTGAAAAAAAAAACTATCACAAAGTATTTAATGGCACTAATTAAGTGACATTTTATAGTGTAATATATAGAAAAGTAATATAGTGATACTTGAAATAAATGTCACTATACTAAAATAATCAGTGGAATTTGACTAGTAGATGATATATGAAATTGTAACATCCCAATTCATACGTATGAAATTTTCACTAGATTTCAAAGTAGTAATAATAATAATAATAATAATAATAATAATAAGAAGAAGAAGAAGAAGAAGAAGAAGAAGAAGAAGAAGAATCAGAATGGGCCTTAATAAAACAAATTAAAATTTTAGTGTGATGTTAGAAAACTTTAAGGACCAAAAATGAATAAAATAAGGACTTAATTGCATCAATTGAAATATCAATGGTGGCCAATGTGTGAAAGAAGAAAGTTTTATGGGTCAATTGGAAAGTTTGGAGACGAATGTAAGGTAGTCAAAAGCAAGAAGGCTAGAGTGCAAGAAGTGGAAGAATTCTTGGACTAGATTGTGGACGGTGAAGAAGTTTGGTTGTTAAACTGTAATTCTAAAAAATCCCATATTATAAAAATAGCTCCCACCATTTTGTCTAATTTCCACTTAGCAAACTAGCATCACCTCCTCCACATTGCTGTTGTAAGTCAACTAAAGATGAAGAAAAGCGTGGATAAGAAAAAAGTTGAGGAAACGTGCCTTAAGAAGAAAATGACATTTTCTTTAAAAATGGGCTATGAAATGACACTGTTTTAGTGAACCTCTGGTCTTAAAAAATATAAGAGCAACGGCGATGTTCTACTACAAGAAGCAGCATCATTTCTAAGCAAATTAGGGTTAGGGTTTCAATTTGTCTTTATTAGCTAAGTTTTAGCATTAATTAATGACTCATTAAGTTAGTTAAGTAGAGATTATACCCTCTTGTCTTTTTCTTCCTATTTATGGATAAATACCAATTGAGGGGTGAGAATCTTGTCAAGTTTGTTGCAAAATATTGTAATTCCCATCTTCAGAAAGTTTATTCTCCTTCTGCATGATTTGCTTCCTCTCTCAATCTATCTTTCTCTTTCTCTAGCTAATTCTTCTTCTTTTTCTTTATTCTTCACTAGCACACACGTCACCCTAATTTCAATGTGATTTCTGGAATTTGGTTGTGTTCTTTAGATTTTTCATTGGGTGTGCTAACAACCATCCCTCACCCTTGACTAAAAAATACAAAAACAAAACCACCATCACCTTCCTCTCATTCCAGCAACCACATTGGTAACAAATTGTTAGTGAAAAACCTGGTGAGTCAATAGGAATTGCTGATCGAGTAGAGGAAGTGGTGGTAGTGGCAGGTTGCTTAATTTCGGTAACTAAAACTCACGATCAATAGGATAGGTTTTGATAGGTTTAATGAGTAGAAGGGCAATGTAGCTTCAATTTTAGGTTTCAATGGCCAGTAAGGGAGCAATTTGGAAAATGGTGTGGGTGGTGGCCGACAATGAAGATGACTATTTTGGTGTAATTGACAAGTGAGTTGATGTCCAACACAAAAATTGGTTAACGGATTTTGTTGAGCGTGAAGAGATGCACAGATTGGTGGTATCATGACCCAATTCCCGTGATGGCTTGTGGTGGAGCTCCATAGGTCGACAATGGTGCTCTAATGGCTGATGTTTAGTCTCTTCGCGGGGGTGATCCAAACACATGCAAGCTAGTTCAATCCAATTAATTGACCTCAAACCTAGTCAAGTTGGTAAAACTCCAATTGATTGGTTAATTGATTCCTGATTTAATATGATTAAGTTGTTAGGCTAATTTTGACATAAGTATGAGTTACTTGTACCAAAATATATAGTTACAGACCAAACAAATTGGATATAAAAATTTGATTGTAAGTAATAAGTGGATCTGGACCATTAGTAAAAGCCTAAATGTCATTAATTGTGTTAATTAGTGTAATTAGAAAGCCTAAATTGTGTAGTGTTATGGAGACTGATTATTAATAAGAAAAAAAATGCAAAATTCATATAGGTGGCCTAAATTTATTAGTTATGAGTTTAGAATACTAAATAAAATATTGCTGGTGAGAGAAGGAAATATTGACCTAAAATTGATAAACTGTTTGATTTATAATTTAACCATAGTAGCATGTTTAGAAGTCAAATTGTCATTTGATTCCAAAAGAAAACCCTTAATCACCTAAACAAGCAGAATATATGACAATTTTAGTAAAAAGGTTTAGATGATCAAGGAATTGGATTATTATAGCTAAAAAGGTTGGTACGAGAACTAGGACAATAGGAGTGTCTTGCAAGGGAATAAGGGAGTTAATGCAATTAAGACATACAAGTGGCCATAATTATTGTTAAGTAATGATGTGCTTTAGCATTGATGCTTATTTTGCTTTTATTGAAAATAGGTGGCGAGGACCTTAACTTCTTTGATTAGTAGAGGAGTGCTAGTATAGACATTGAAACTCTAAGTGAGATTATAGTTCTTGTTATTGCTGGTAAAAGAATTATACCCTATTAATCATGATTTTCAACTCGTTCGCACATGTTTTATCTGTTTGCTATTGTTGTTTGCAATCATTCTAATGTTTAGGGCCTTTGTTGATTTTGATAAATTCTTATTTCTTGTATTCTCCAATCTTGCCGCCTGGTTGTGTGAAAGATTATTGATTTTGTTGAAATATTATTGAAATAGTCTTCTCGACTGATTTTTTGATTATTTTTCTAATATCATTATTCTACTTTGTTATTGGAATGGTCATGCCAACCGACTGCTTTGTTGTTATTTAGATTTGCTCATGTTAAATTGTTATATTTGTTCTATTGTTGGTAGTATTTTATGTCCTTAGGAATACCCCTGGGAAGTTTATCACCAATAGTGACACACAGAAAGTTAAGCTCGAGATTAGGACCAAAAAGATGACTAGGCGATATAGACCAATAGTTACTAGTCTCCCAGCTAGTATCCACTCATATTCCCAACTCACAAATAGTTGGAGGTAGCTGCATGTGTAACACCCTTGAAATTCAGTATTTTAGAAAATAAATCAAAAGGATTTGATTGCAAAATTTTTGAAAGTTTTGAGGGTAAATTTGCAATTTTTAGAAACTTGATTGATCACTTTTTATAATCAAAGGGGCTTGCTTGGAAGAGTTTTAGTCAATGGGTCAAAGGAGTAATTTTTGAAAATACAAGAACTTAGTTGAAGCTTGTTGAACATTATTGGGGCCAATTTGCAAAATCAAAAAGTTTGATTTTATCAACCTTGGCAGATTTTATTTTCATTTCTCCTACTATTCATCACCTTCTTCACTGGGCCGAGCACCCTTTTTCTCTCTGGTGAGCTTTCCAACAATGGCTATTCTTCCAAAACCACTCCGACCACTCCACTCCTCACATTCCAAGGATTTTATTCATACCACATGCACACACTTTCCACTGGCGAGCCACAAGAAATGTAAGGGCCGAAGAGGACTCTAGGCAGTTGTTAGGTTTCTACTTTTTTGGTGATGGTGGAGGTGGACCTAGGGTGTTTTGAGAAGAACTCAGCTCGGGGCGGCGTTTGGTGAGGTTGATGGGTTTCTTGTTTTCTAGCAACCAAACTTAGATTTGAGGCTATAGTTTGGTAGAGTTGAGTGAGGAGAGCATTGTGGCAAGCTTGCATGGGCGATCAATGCAATAATAGTGATGAAAAGTGGAGTAAAATAAGCGGCGGTGAAAGGTGGTGGCAGCAGATTTGGAGTGGATTTTAAAGGCCTTCTCAGTGTCAAAACTTGGAACGAAATAGATATTCAAAATTAGAAGCTCGAGAGGAATATTTTGGTAGTGGTGGCAAGATTTTTCAAAGTATGGTGGCGCACCGGCGGCTGGTGGTGGTGCTCCACCAACTTTTGAATAGAATCTTCTCCTCATTCCAACGATAGCACTGGTACCCTTAGTTTGTGATTCTAAGGCCTTGTTAAGCATTTTTGGATAATAGAGGGTGATGAATCAAGCTTTAATTGGTTGTACCTTGATATGTATGTACATATATATGTTGTACCTTATTATTTGAAGTTTGTTTTATGCTGTGAGGATGATGGATTATGGTTGAGATTCCTAAACAAGGAATATACATATAAGTTAGTGGACCCGAATATTGCTACAATATATGATTGAGGGCTAGTTAAGTGCTATTATCAAATTTGATGTGAGTATTGGGAATTGTCATGATAATTATTGCTTTATTAGCCACTTTGGGCCAATAGTATTATTTTAGCCTATAACTATTAAGTTAATCAATTAATTAGTGATATTGGGCTATTACAGGTTTATTTATAATTAATAAGGATTATTAGAAATGAATGAGGATTTGATTTTGATCCTATTCTATTGAATTAGTTAATGTGGAATTAGGACCTACGGAGCAGTAGGCTTTTGATAGCGATTGTAGTTTTAGAGTCTATGAAGGTGAGGATCTGCCATCCTGGCCTTGTTGTATCTAATTGTTCTTGTGGCATAATCCTTGTGAGGGTTAACTTGTTTGATTGCACTTACTTGTGAATGTTTGAATCGTATTGTTTGTTTGTCTGAGATCTATACCTGATTGCACACCTACTTGTATTCAATTTCTTGACTTGTATACCCTTGTGAGGGTTAGTATTAGTTTTACTCTAATGAGTTAGTTCTTGTTCATTTTGGCACCCAAAACTTTTAAGTGTTATCTATTTTGTACTTGTTACTATTTAGTCCCTATCATTGTCTTATTATTTGTTTCGATTGATACTTGATATTTTTTGGCACTTTTTTTCGTCTGTTGGTTATCTGATTGTCTATTATTCATTTGTTTTGTTATTTGTTACAGTTTGTGGTGGTCATATGGGAGTAAAGGGACATTAATCTCTACTGTGTGCATAAGACAAGCCGTAAGCTTTGAACTCTCGAACAAGTAATGGGAAGTTAATCTCTATTATGTGTATGGGATAAGTCGTAAGCCTATGAGACTTAGTTAAGTAATGGGATGTTAATCCATGCTATGTGCTTGGGATAAGCCGTAAGCCTAGAACTCTTGGATTTAGTAACGAGACATTAATCCCTACTATGTGCATGGGATAAGCCATAAGCCCAGAACTGATGATAAATAAGTCTGATAAGTCTGTTATGTTTTGGTCCATATTTCAACTATAACTGATTGTTTGTACCATGCTCGTGGAGCATCAAGGGTAGTGAAGTTCTTGATTTAAATCGAGCTGTTGTTCAAGTTGAACGAGCTATCTATATTTTCTCTTGAACTGATTTGGTTGAAATAGACCATTCCTCCTAAATATATCTGATTGAGATGATCCCAGGCTATTCGAGCTCACAGTTGCAACCCCTCGAGCTAGTACTTCTTGATAACTTTGAATTTGTTAATTCCTAAGGTCGTTCTTGACTATCTGTACTTGATTCGTTTGTAAAATAATGCTTGATTGCCTGTGCCTGATCTATTCCAGTTCTTATTGTTAATTAATGATTTGTTGGGTTGATCTTTTGTCGATGGATCCCTATTTTCTATATTATGAATATCCCTCACTAAGTCCTTTGGACATAACCTCGGTTTCTTCTATATTTTCTTAGATAGGACTAAATGATAAGCTTGGACTTCAATTGGATCGACGAAAATGATTTTGTATTAGAATAGCCATATATATTTGCTAATGGGCATATTTGGGCAAGTTTTTGTAATCCTAGAGATGATGTGATATTTCAGAGATGTTAAGGGTACTTAGGATTGTACATATATGCGTATTACTCTTAAGAATAGTTTTTGGTTATGAATGTTGCCGATAATTGTATCAATTAAGATGTAAATTTCGCTACTTGATTTGTTATGATGTTGAAGGAAATTTTAGGCCTAGTATTCTTATTACAGGTTTTCATGTAAGATGAATTGTTATAATATCTTAGCTTAAGGTTACCCTGAGTGGGGTGTCATAACATGCGACTAGCAGGATTGACATGCGACCAGCCATGCCACATATATGCTATGTTATGCCAAGTTGATTACTCGAGGATTGGAGGAATAAGGTTTTTAATATGATATGTTTTGATTATGATATGTTTGATTCTGATATGTTCCAGGCAACCATAAGGTTGGAATGTGCCAATGGTTCCATTTAAGCTTTTGAAATTTAATTTCTACTTTGTTAATCATTGTTATGTTGTATATCAATAGCTGTATGTATCTGATGTTTGATCTCATCTTCTACTAATATCTTATTCTATACATTTTGATTCCTTCGATTATGTTCATTTAGTCTTGGCTTTATATTAGTTGTATCAGAAATCTTACTAGTTCTTCTCTCCTTTTATGTGAAAACTAATAGTTATACACCTTACTATATCATTAGGGGCTTTACCTCTTCTGTGTTCTTAATTCTTTTTCCTAGATTAGATTTGATAGGTAGTAAGTGGACTGCAATAGGCTATCTCAATATAAATATTTTTTATATTGGCTTCTAGCTATACAAGATCTAGACTTGCTATGCAAAAACGTATGTAGGTAAGCATAACTCTGCAACATCTCATGTAGATGCTTATCCTCAGATGATTTTGATATTTGTTGGCTCAGAGGTGTTAAGTTTGAACCCAACTACTTTTGATGTAAATAATATATAAATATGGGTTAGTGGTATCAGTAGTCGGGTGACAAATTGTAGCCTTTGTGGAATATTATATAGCAGTGTGTAATAGCAAGTTGGAATGAGTACTATTCAACCTGTTGTGGAATTATTTAAATTGAGAATTTTAGAAGTGCATATTTTGTTTTGAATTTTTGTGAATAAGATTGGGGTAGTACTTTGAACCAAAGCAAGCACCTCCCGGATAGAGCGCTACGAAAATTGTGGCATTTGATTTCAAATGTCAACAAAAATATAATTTCAAGGCGTTTGATTGGTGCCACTAATTTTTCTTAAAAAATGCCACTCATATTTATTTATGATGTCATCTAGAAAAATATAGTAAAATATTTAGTGGCACTAATTTAGTGACATTTTATAGTTTAATAGCACGTAAAAGTAATATGGTGATAATTGTAGAAAAAAGTCACTATAATACAATATTTAGTGGCGTTTGATTAATAAACGACAAATAAAAAAGAGTAACTTTTGATTAAAAATTGCCAACATAAATGTATTTACAAGGCATTTAAGTGGTGCCATTGATTATTTCCTAAAAATATCTTTAATATTTATTTATGGTGTTAATTATAAAAGATGTAGCAAATTATTTAGTAGCACTGGTTTAAAGCTATTTTACAGCATAGTGGCACCTTAAAGCAACACAGTAATAGTAAAAAAAAATGCCACTATAATATAAACTTAATGACAATTGATTAATAAATATTAAATAAATATAATTTTTTAAAAAACTAACATAGCGATAAGTTAAAGGAATTTAACTAGTATCAATATTTTCTTACAAAAAAAAGAAAAGAAAAGAATACCTCTCATAATTTAGTTAAGCCATGACATGAATAAATATAACAAAATTAGATGAAGTATAGATGTATCAATAATTGTAAAATTTATAAATATTTTTTAATAGGAACATTGGTAAGGAAAAAGGGATAAGGGATACTGAACATTTAACTAATTTCATGAATGCAATGCATGAATTTGGAGATAAGTAACTTATAAAGAAAGAAGCAAGGAACATTGAATTTTTTTTTCAAATTCAATTAGGAATGATCAAGCTATGATATTATATTTACTATATTTAAGTTCTTCCCCTCTACTAAAAAAATTTCTATTTATGACTGAAAAAAATCCATCGCAAAAGAATTGGTGGCAAATTTTTTTGATGAATTTTGCAATGGCCCATTTGCAATAGATTTTTCCGTCACAAATGGTAAATTTTGTGATGGATTTTTTCATTGCAAATGTTCAATTTTGCTTCATCGCAGGATTGTAATTTGTTTTTTTTAAAAACATTTGCGACGGGAATTTTTGTCACAAAATTTTAAAAAGAATTAAATTTTTTTTATGCATCCTATACCAAATTGGTACCTATAATCAACCAAAAAAATTATGCATTCTCATTTTAAATTGCAATTCCCAAATAATAATAATTCAAATCAAATAGATATATTAAACTCAACAAATACAACAAACTCTTGAAAAATATATTAAACCAAGTCCTAACTAAAATGTAAATTCACAAAATAATGCCAAAAAAATTATCTTACTCAATACAAAGACTTATACTAAATTTTAATACTTTGAGATATCAAAGTCTGCAATATCAAAATAAAAATAAAATTAGAATAATGAAAAATAGAAACCTAAACTAAGAGACACATAAAAAAAATTCAAAACACTTAGAGAAATATATATTGTTGAAATGCTCCAAAAAACTCGACAAACAAAAAAAAAAGTTCACCACTGCTAAGATATCCAACGTCATTAAGCACATGTTAACATATCAATATTTCACTTTAGATGAATTATAAATTCAACACAAATCAATATTTTAAGTATTTGGTCGCATTATTGCATATAATTACACATATTGAATAAAAAAATTGAATATATATGCCCCTAATGAGTAACCCCTAATTTGAGATAGACTATATGGATATGGATATAGACAATGCAAAAGCTTTGGTGTACAGTATTTAACCATCTAAGATATATATTGGCAAATATACAATGTAAGTACCTACTCATTGACGTATTAATGTCAATGGCAAACAAATTGGGGATTGGAACGTCTATAGCCCATTGATAATCCAATTCTTAATTTATTACATCTAACATATCCAAGTAGATAAAAAGGCTAAAGATTTTATATGATTAATGATTCATTCTATTAAAAACTTCCTTAAATTGGAGACTTTAAATTGCCAAAAAAGCAAGACTCAATAAAATAAATAGCATTACTTCAATTAAAAATAATTAATAATAGTCACAAACACATAATGCCACATGCATAAACACTCCTCCTTATATCTGTCGTCAATACATAAGCAATTAAAAACCAATCAACAACAAGGCTTCACCCCTTCTTCCAACATTCCATCCTCCATCCTAATTTCACCAACTCTATACAATTCTAATGTATTCTATTAATAGAATATGTAAGATCAAAAAAAGGTATGCAATATTTACCTTGAAATGCTCCAAAAAACTCAACACACAAAAAAAGTATTTACCACTGTTGAAATATCCTATGTCATTAAGCACATGCTAGAATATTAATATTTCACTTTAGATGAACTATAAAATTCAACGCAAATCAAGATTTTAAGTATTTGGTCACATTATTCCATATAATTACACATTTTGAATCAAAAAATTGGATATATATGTCCCTAACTACAACAAAACAACATATATCATAATTCATAAAGTGATTATCAATCTAAAATTTTCTTACTAGTGCAAATATTTATCTATAAATCATAATTTCATTAACTAAATTAAAATTTATAAACTTAATACAATTCACC
This sequence comes from Jacaranda copaia, assembly GCA_014898725.1. NCBI lineage: Eukaryota > Viridiplantae > Streptophyta > Magnoliopsida > Lamiales > Bignoniaceae > Jacaranda > Jacaranda copaia. Next base: position 87,769 of record JACGDI010002852.1, read on the forward strand.
ATATACTAACATAAAGTTTAATTCAATCAAATTCTAATAGAATTTTTAATTCACATAAAAATATAAATTTAACACAATATAACAACATTTAATACATAAATCAAATTTAAACTAACATAATAAATCATAATTTAAACTAACATATTATAATTAATAATATTTTTAAACACATAAGGGCACATAAATACTCATCCTTATATCTATCATCATCATACAAGCAATTAAAAACTAATCAACAACAAATGAAAAGGCTCTACCCCGGTTCATAACATTCCATCCTCCTTCCTATTTCCATAAACTCTAAACATTTCTAGTGTATTCTACTAAAAAAGTATATAAAATCAAAAGAAGGTATACAAACTTATCTTTAAATGCTCCACAAAACTCAATACTAACAAAAAGTATTTGCTACAGTTGAGATAGTGTGTGTTATTAGACACATGTTACAAGTGCATATATTGATTTGTAAATCATAATTCTATAAACTAAAATAAAACTTATAAATTTAATATAATTCAATATAAACTAATATAAATTTAACTCAATCAAAATTCTAATAAAATTTTTAATTCACATAAAAACATAACTATAATAAAGTATAACAACATTTAATGTGAATATAAAATTTAAATCAAAGTTTACTAATACATAAATTATTATTTGTGTTAAATTAAAATAAAATATAAATAAATAAATCATTATTTGAGTTTAACTTACACATAAATCACATGTGTTAACTAAATACACAAATCAAATCTTAACTAATACATAAATTAAATTTTAACTGAATAAATCCTAATTAAAAAAATTACCTTAATTGTCGGGATGATGCAAAATATAAGCTTTCCAAACCTAAAACAATAAACTAACAAAAACCATTAGTATTTTTTAAAATTAAAACAAATTTTTCCAAAAAAATAAAAAAAATGCAGAAAAATGGCCAGATCTGACTGGTAGGCAGCCAACACTTGCTAGGTGCACCCAACAAGTTGTTGGGTGCAAGTGTGTAGGGGTTGAGAGTTAAGGTTTCAAGAAAAATATTTATTTATTTATTTATTTTTTTAGATTAGCGGTGGAAAAATCCATCGAGAAACTTGAAATTCATAATGAATTTTTTCCCTCACAAAATTGAAGTTTTGCAACGGAAAAATATATTGCAAATTTTTTATTCTTTTTTATTTTTGTGATGGATTTTTTTTTATGACAGAAATTTCGTTGCATTTTGCGACAGATTTTATCCGTCACAAAAAATAATTTTTTTAGTAGTGTAGTGAGGATATCTTGTATTATCAAGTATAGATCTCACCTAGTGATTCTGAGCAGGGGAGGCTTTCATAATGAGCTTGATAGCTCATGCCTTTATTACATAATCAACCTAATACAAGGTAAAAGATGACATGAAATATTATTAATTTGACTTCACCTTTAAACCATCAAAGCATACCTGATCTTATTTTCACACTTCAAAATCCAATTTGTATTCATATAGCTCCCTCTCCCTTTACCTTCTATGCGAATATATGTTGCAATGTGTGTATAAAAATACATGTATTGTGTTGACTTTATATTTATAGAGAAGACTAATTGTGTTGGTGGGAGAGAACCCATAATAATATTGGGCTAAGACAAGGTGTAAGGAAGCCCCATGGTGAGAAATACAAGCATAAAAAGAAAAAAGTAGGAGAGTGATAGATTACAATATGGCTCAAGTAGGTGAGAGAAAAAAACACCTCAATTTCAAGTTTAAGCCAAAAATTAGAGAAAAAAAGATTTTGATAAAAAAGAGAGAAGAAAAATTGCATCTCAAAGCAAACAATATGAAACGATGAAGCAATAAATTCATTATTTAATGCATTTTTCATCGGTGCTAATTATTGATTTTGATGGTCTTTGTTGTAACTTGGAAGAATGAAATTCTAACTATGAATGTAATATTAAAGTAATTCAATGAAATTTGATAACAAGTTTTAATGTGGTTCGGCGTGTGTCTAATCCATCCGACAAAGAAAATAATTTATTGATGTCAAATCAAGATAGCAAGTACAAAGTTTTGTCTCACAATTTTCACGTGAATACCTAACATCCTTGTTCTAAACTCTATTTCCAGAAACTATCTTAAAAGCAATCTAGAAACCTTTGTGTTATGTCTATTCTAGTTTATCCTGAAAGAAATTGATTAAATACCTACAAAACAAAGTGTCCTAGTCTAAGTGGGTTTGCATCGCGTGTCAGGGCATGCATGACTTGCACCTTGGCACTCTTAAGTGCTGCTTTGGCAAAGAAAAAGCCCTAAAAAAATATCTACTGCCTGCTTTGGCACTGACAACTTATGCTAGGGCTCAGCATTTTTGTGGCATTCATGCTCGGGCCACGATACGTCTTTGCTTCTACCTATTCTAGTGTGTTATGTGCTTAGGTGTAGTAACCTTGTGCCCCAGTGCGTAGTTCTAGTAGCTGTCCCACCTGGGCGCTTGTTTGCGCTATTTCTACCTTGGTGCAATCGTCTCACACCTCAATGTGTGGCGCCTTATCGATGCGTGGCGCCTTATCGATGTGTGCAGGGGTGTGCTTCTCGTGCCCATTTTGACCACTCAACTCCATTTCGCCCCATTTGTTTCAGTTCTCATCAATTCAGCCTAAGTTTTAAGGCATAATTAATAATTCTCCACTTTGACTTGAAAATCATCATCTTTCTTCTTTGTCTTTGCTTGCAAAAGGGGCATATCATCTGAGTATGCAAATGTTAATCAAATTTAAGCAATGCTCAAACTCAATTCCTAGAATAACTTTAGTCAACATGTCTACCAGATTTTCCTTAATCTTAGCCTTGTTAATCAAAATAACACCTTAAGAACCCATATCACAGACAAAGTGATACCTCACGTCAATGTTCTCTATTTTCTCATGAAAAGCTTGATTCTTTAACAAGTGTGTGGCAATTGTCACAAAATATTGAAGTGATCTAAGAATTTTTACCGATATCCTCAATCAGCCCCTTTAAATAAATGTCTTTCTTCACACATTTAGCCAAAGCTATGTACTTAGCTTTTGTTGTGGATAATGTAGTTAATGATTGCAAAGTCGTCTTTCAGCTAATTGTATAACTCGAAACATAAAACACTTACCTAGTCATGGACCTTTTGTTGTCCAAATATCTTGCATAATCCACATCTACATAGCTAATAATCCTAATAGTAGAATTTAATTGACTATTCCTCAAACAGTTATCTACAGAACCTCTTAGACACCTTATAATTTATTTCACAATCTGCCAATGAGTCTTTCCTGGCTTGTGCATGCACTTACTTATAACATTGATTACATGTGAAATGTTTAGCTTAGTGCACAACATGGCATACATCAAGCTACCCACTATATTAGCAAATGACACATTAGACATGTGCTCCACCTCCTCCTCAGTACATGAAGATAGATCTTATGAGAGCTTGAAATAAGGTACAAGTGGCGTACTTACTGGGTTGGACTTATCCATCCTAAAACGCTCAAGTACTTTCTTAAAGTAAGTTGTTGAGACAAGTACAACAATCTAGAGTGTCTGTTTCTATGCCTAATATCTTCTTTGCACTGCCTAAATCTTTAATATCAAATTCTTTACTTAACTGAGCTTTTAACACATTGATCTTAGATATGTTTCTAGAGGCAATCAACATATCATCAACTTACAAAAGCAAATATATGAGAATGCTATCACTATATTTTCTATGATATAGAAAATAATCAAATTTGTTTCTAATATAGCCTATCTGGTTAATAAATGCATCAAAGCTTTTATACCATTACTTTGGAGACTGTTTCAAGCAATATAAAGACCACTTCAAAAGACATGCATGATTTTCTTTTCCAAAAACAATGAATCCCTCTAGTTGGCTCATGCAAATTTTTACCTCTAACTCACCATGCAAAAATACTATTATCACATCCATCTGCTCAAGCTCCATATCAAACAAAGCAACCATGGCAAGCAAAACACGAATGAAAGTGTGTTTTACAATGGGGGAGAACACCTCATGGAAGTCAACTCTCTCTCTTTGAGTAAAAACCTTAGCAACCAATCATACCTTATATCTAGCAACCCTAACCCCAGGAATCTCTTCATTTTTCTTGTAGATTTATTTGTAACCTACAATCTTTTGTTCTTTGGGAACATCAACCAGCTCTCATGTGCTATTCCTTGTATATAGACTCTATCTTTTCACTCATAGCTGCAACTTATTTATCAAAATCTAGCTCGCAAATTGCCTTTTTTTATGAGACATGATCATATTTTATAATCTCCTCGGCTAAACACAATGCAAAAGCTACCAGATTTAAAAATGCAAACCATTGTGATGGTTTGATCTATCTCATCTCCCTAACTGAGCCAAATGATTGTTCTACAATGAATTATTTTTCTGCTGCTAATTAGGTGATAATGTGCTCTCACTAGCTTATCCACCACCTTTTGTTTCATTTTTGAAACTTGTGGAGTGTCATGTTCAAACTTTATTTTGTTCTTAATGCTCTATTGACGGTTTTTGGATTGCTCCACCTTCTTCATCATTGCTGACTTAACAAATGTCACATCTCTAGTGATAATCATCCTGGAGCCCTTGTCATTATTACACCATAAATGATAATCCTTTACTCCATCTATATAGCTTAGAAATAAGCACTTTTTAACCCTTGGCTCAAGTTTCCCATCACAAATGTGAGCATAGCTAGGCACCCATATATTCTCAAATTTGAGTAATCAATAAGAGACCCGAACCAAACTTCCATTGGTATCTTGTAATCCAAAATAGTTGATGGTGACTTATTCACCTAGTAACAAGCAACATTAATTGCTTTTACCCAAAAATCCTTGGACAATCCTGCATTAATGAGCATGTATCTAGCTCTCTCCAAGATAATCCTATATTTCCATTTTGCAACTCCATTATGCTATGGTGTATGTACAACTGTGCAATACCTCACAATTCCTTCCTTATCGTAGAATTCCTGAAATTTCTTGTTGCAGAACTCCAATCTGTTGTCAGTCCTCAAGTGCTTGATTTCATTTCATGTCTACCTCTCAATTAAAGTTTCATTACTTGAAGTTGACAAACACTTCATCTTTATGTTTTAGCATATACACCCATACTCTCCATGAGAAGTATCAAGAAATGTCAACATATACCTAGCATCTCCTTTTGAAGAAACCTAGGAAAGCCCTTAGAGATTTAAGTGAATATAATCCAAGGTGCCTTTGATCCTAGAACCGTAGTGCCAAACTTCACCTTGTGTTGCTTGCCAAGCACACACTGCTCATAGAAATCCAACTCTCCAGTCTTCTCTCCACAAAGCAAACCTCGTTTACTCAGTTTTGACATCCCCATCTCACTCATATACCCAAGCCGTATAACTAATCTCAATCGAGATTGTGTTTAAGATATGTAACCTAGTGGTGGCAATGAAGAACTATTATTTTAAAGCATCAAAATACAAGACAATAATTTTAATACATGAGATTGAAGAAGTTACAGTTTTAAACCATAAAAGTAGACAATTAAAATTATTGATATTCTAATTGCTTATTTGAATTGCACACGAATTACTTTGCAAAAATATAGGACATAAATGACTCACTATATTAGTTCATGGAATATTAGAACATAAGATTTCTAATATAAGTTGCATTTTATAGAAATTTAAATATAGGTAGCATGCCATAATCTCATAGTATCATTGTTTGAGAAAGAACCGCTACAGTACTGAATATTGTGCTACCCTACAATATGTAAAGGCCATTCCTTTTGTCTCTTTTCATGGTAAGCAGTGCACTTTTGAAAATTTGCAGAACTTTATCTCTAGCTCTATACTCACAACTGTTCTTATCCAGAGTACCTAGGGAAATTAGATTTTTTTTCAAATCTGGAGCATAACGCGTATCTGTTAGAGTTTTTACTATGCCATCATGCATTCTAATACTAACTGAGCCAATTCCTACAAACCTGCATAAAGTATCATTTCCCATAAGTTTTTTACCACCATCGTATTTCTAATAAGTGGTAAACCAATCTTTACATGGGCACATGTGGTAGGCGCAGCTACTATCCAAAATCTACTCAAAGCTTAGTAAACTCTCGATAACGTGGAGAACAAGCCCACCATCAGACTCATCCTCAAGAATTCCTATGATATCATCCCATTTCTGATCAAAAGTTTCACTTACATCCTTCGCTTTTCCTCGTACCAGAGAATTTGTTTTCCAGTGCTCTTTTTCACCACACCTAAAATACTTATCACCGTTTCTAGGATTGGTTCAGAATTTTGATCAACCTGTACTCTTTCCTCTTTCTCTTGGTCTCTCTTTCACTATTAATCCTTCCCTACTTTCACCGTCATTACTGCCCAAGACATATTTTCTCAACTCGTTGGATTTAATGAGGCCTTCATATTCTCCATTAAAATTGTATATCTCTTGTATAACAAAGTAGTGATCAAGTGCTCAAAGGATTTAGGTAGTGAACACAAGAGAATTAACACTTGATCTTCATCATCAATTTTGATATCTATACTAGTAAGATCCAGAATCACCTTATTGAAATAATCAATATTCTTAGTAATAGATGTACCTTCCTTCATCCTCAATGTGTGTAATCGCTATTTCAAATATAGCCAATTTGTTAGGAGCTTTGTCATATAGAGACTCTCCAGCTTTAACCATATTCTCGCTGGTGTACTTTCTATGGAGACCTCTCTCAGTATGTTATCTGCCAATGATAACATTAGAGTATCGTAAGCCATAAGCTCATCATTCTCTCATTTGTTAGCATTTTTAGTAAGGAATCTCTACATTTCAACACTCTTTGTAAACCTTATTGACATAGGAGGGCGTAGATCTTCATCTTCCACATCACAAAATCATTTTTTCCATTGAACTTTTCTAACTCATATTTCATGGTTGACATCTAATCAATCCTGGCTCTTGATATCAATTTGTTATAACTTGAAAAGATCAAATCCTAACTAAGAATGTAACAATAAAGTAATTTAATGAAATTTGACAGCAAGATTTAATGTGGTTCGGTAATGTGCCTAATTCACTCGACAAAGAAAAAATCTTAATGATCTTAAATTAAGATAGCAAGTACAAAGTTTTGCCCCACAAATCTCATGTGAACACCTAACACCCTTGCTCTAAACTCCATCTTAAGAAACTATCTCAAAAGTAGTCTAGAAATCCTGGTGTTATGTCTATTCTAGTTTGTTCCAAAGAAAACTGATTAAATACCCGCACAACAAAGTGTCTTAGTCTTAGTGGGTCTACGTCACATGCTAGGGTGAACGCATGACTTGCTCTCTGGTGTGCTGCCTTGGTCGAGAAAAAGCCCAAAAAAATATCTGCTGGATGCCCTAGCACGGTTCCAGTAGCTTCCACACCTAAGCACACGTCCACCTTGTTTATACCCAGTTCCGTGCATGCTGCCCGTTGGCGCACCTATCTCGTACGCCAGCGGATGGCATCATGTTGGTGCACACTTGGGTGTGCTCTTCATGCCTATTTCAATTGCTCAGCTCCATTTCACCCCATTTCTTTTGATTCTCATCAACTCAGCTCAAATTTTAAGGTAAAATTAATAAATCTTTTTCCACCATTAAAAGGTCATAATAAAAAACAAAACGAAGAAAAAAAATCTTGATTTGTGGTATGTGGCTTTGGAACATGTAATGTGGAGACGAATTGTTGTTGGTTTTGCCAATAATAAAATATTGAAAGAATAATTTGTGCAATTTTATTCATCTTTTTGTGGTCTTCAAAACTTGTGATTACTGCATAATCACAGGTGGAGTGCTATTCGGCTGACTAAGATTCACAATTTTTTTTTATATATAATTTGGGTAGGGGGATTGTGCCAATTTGATCTGACTACCCCTTTTGGTCTCAAACTCACTCCCGATCTAGGACTAAAATTGGTGCAATCAAGATTGCTTCGGCCCCCGTGTCGCTCTTTACTAGAATCACATGTCCATTTAGCTTGACTCGACAAGAATATGATTCACAATTTCACATTATAGGATGAATTCAACAACCTTGTTCTTGCTATGTACTATTTTTCTATTTGTTGGATGTTTCTCATTTTAACTTTTGCTCTAACATATTCTTATAAAATTATTATTAGAATATTATTCGTTCAAACATTTCTTTTGGAAGCATATAATTTGTTAATACAGTTTTGATGAGAAAATATCACAATTAAGAAAAATGTCAAATCGCTTCAAAACTGAAGATCTTAAATTAGGCTACCTCAATTATATATTGTCAGTCAAATGACAACCTACATGTATGCATTAGTTACAAATTATTCACTTGACCTAGTTCTTTTTATCTTTGACATGAATGTTATTGGATTTTATTGGGGGCCAACTCCAATGATCTTGACTATTATTATACATTCAAAAAATTTAAAAATTAGTTCAACTCGAACATCCTCAATCTGAGCCCTCCTTCTTGACCCAATCCTTAATTGAAAAAAGATTATTTTTAGTTACAACTCAAATTTTATATAACATTCCATATAATATTAGAAATAATAATATTGCTAGCTAGCATGAAGTCCAAGAAAATGTGCCATTGTTATTCCTAAAGTAGGTGTTTCAAATTGAACTTTTTTGATGGCCAAGCCCCTTTTGAGAAGTAAGGAAATAATTCTAAGGTTAATGGTCTATTTGTCAAATTTTAGTTCTAAAGTTGGTTAAAAATAGTGTGGTTTAATCATCTGAAGTTAATTACAATATTAAGTATGACCATGCTGAAATTTTTTTATATTTATTTTAGGAATTAATATCCAATTAAACCTAATCCTACTAGCTTGTGAATGCATAAAAAAATAATTTCATTCTATTTTGAAATAATTTTTCCAAAAAAGGTCTTATAAATATGCAAGCTAATATATCTGTTTATACAATGTAAAAAGTGGTACCTTAACAAAATTAACTTCATTTAAAATAATGATAAAATATTTTTAAATATTGCTGCATTAAAAAAAGTAACTATATATTTTAAATATTTTATGCTATAAAACTTTAGCATGCATACTTAATGTACTGAATCACTATTTTTAATAAAATCCACATTAATGACTTGACAAATGTATGATCCAACTTAGAGCAGCCATGTATCATAAAATTTAGTTGCCAACCAAAATCATGTTTTTATCTAACGAAGTAGGTATATATGGAAAATCTAAGTAGCCATACATATCTGGAAATTCCAAATGGAGCGCAAATACCAGTCAAAAATAAGTTAAATTGCACCAATAGATATTGATCACTTGTCCTATGCAGCCAAACCTTTTCAATCCAAGTTGACCATTTTTCCGTTGTAGGTACCATGCATAGGGAACAAATGAATCAAGTAATTTTACAAGTAGAATTCGAATTATTTTGAATTTAAAAATTAAATTTGATTTTTATTTTGAGTTTATTACAAGTTGTTTTTATTTAAGTTATTTTGAATTTTGATGAAGTGAAGGAACTACAGAAAAAAAATATAAAATGAGAGAGATAGAAAAATGTAAAATTGGAGATACAGAAACAATGATCATTATCGTAAAAGAAACTAAATTTGGAGAGAGAGAAAAATTTAAAAAGATGAAATAAAAGTATTTTATCATTATCTTTTAAAATAGGATCAATTTTGCTAATCTATAAAAACATACTAAATTTGTTATTAAGAGACATGCCTTATAAATAGTATAGATATATCGTAAAATGATATGCTGCATTATTATTATTATTATTATTTGCCTTCAATTTTTTTTAAGAAAACATTACAAATGGCTAATTTTATTCTTTCTACCAATTAATATTATTCTATTATCAAATCAAGTAAATTGAAGCACTAACTTTACAATCAGATGCACATAAAATGCAAAAAAAATCTATTTAAATTTAAATTTAAGACTTTCAACATAATATGAAAAATTGAAAATTGATGTTATCAGACTACAAATTTTGAGAACTCTAAATTTGGTGAGAGAAAATTTCAAAAGTCAAAATCAGTCCTTTTGGGTTGCAACTCCACTATTATTGGAGATGATTCAAAACCATTCATTTTGGTCAAATAATTAATGACGCAATATTGAGAAAGAAATTAGTATTTTTGAAAAATTTTAGGACACGTATCAAGTGGTTTCTAGGGTGCAATGTTCTATATCACCAGCGTGTACGTGGTAGCTACATTACAAATAGAAACCAATATCTTTTTCTTTGTCTGTTTGTACTTTTTCCCATACCATGCATATGATCACCATATTGATCACAAATTATGGGTCCAAGTTTAGGTTCAAAATTTTCTTTTTCTTTATTTTTTTTTATACCTAAGTCCGATGACTAAATTTCCATATGAACATATGATGGATTCCACTTCCACTTAATCAGCTTCA